>SRPU01000879.1:0-13056 GCA_018360185.1 Claviceps lovelessii | reverse complement strand
TTTTGGCCACCCGGGCCCGAAAACATCATGACCGAAATCGCATACATAGGTTCCCTGAGTTTCATGACGTACTCTCATCTCACATCTCGGGTGGACCGATTCCTGAACACGACCAGACATCTCTTTTTTAAGAAAAATTCATTTCATCTTTTTTTTTAGAAATGTTTTTGCGACATCGCGGGAAGTTCTTGGCGTCGGGTCAGGTGTCAAGTCTGCATCCCGGGGCCCCTCCCAGCACGGGGACAAAAAAGTAGCGCCCCCCCCCCCCCGGTCCCTCACCGCTGCTAACTAGGGTACGCAGCAAGGGAAGGATTGAACCGCCCACGCCATGGATCATGTATGAGGGTTTTGTGGATGCGGACTCCGGCCGACCGATCGACCAGGAGGGTTTTTTTTTTTGCCCCTCTCATCCCCCCTGCTGCGCGGGATGGAGAAAAAAGGAATTAAATTTGGGGCTGCGGCCAAGCATCAAGGGACCTTTGACACCAAACCGGACGTCTTAGAAGCAGGACCGAAACCGCGAGCCCGCGATTCAGCTGTGTGTCGTGTGCCGTCTGCCATACCAGCTGACCTTGAACCCTTGCCTTGCCTTGCCTTGCTTCTTGTCATGGTTTCTCATCTTTTCATCATTCTTCGAATTCATGTGATGCTATTTCAAGAAAAAAAAAACGACTGCCAAAAACACTGCCAAAATCAGGTGATACCCGATAGTGCAATTGAATGACTCGGTTCCCTTTGAGCCCGTACAGTTCCGAGATCAAATGGAGAAAGAGAAAATAAATAGATAACAATAATCCAGAACCCCTTCAGCCCCCCCTACTTTGCGCCATGTTGTTATTCGTGAAAAAGAAAAAAGAATGAGAAAATTCCGCAAAAAAAAAAAAACAAAAAAAAACAAAAAAAACAATTCATGCTATATTATAACCAATTCGTCGTCATCATCATCAGCAAGACAAATTTGTCTCTCGGAAAAGTCACTCTCTCGGCCTGCCTCGCGGATCCCCTTTTCTGTAACGAACCGCGTCTTTTTACGCACCGGCGGCGGTTCTCCCTTGTGCAGCTTCTCGCCCTCTTTCATCTTAGACAACTTGTCTCGGAGGTTCGATCCCCATCCGTACGCTGCTGCCGCTGCTCGTGCTGGGGGAGCCAGGGACGACGACGTGGTAGACGACGACTTGGTGCTCCCGGCGGTTGAGCTGGTCTGTGAGCTCTCGGCTGCTCGTTTCCGCTTGATGGGACTGAGGTGAATGGTTCGGTCTTTGCTTCCCAGACCGAGCGACATGACGTCGTTTCCTGTACACTCGGCGGCTTGGCTGACTGCCGTCGATGAGACAGACTTGTTTTGCTGGTGGCCGCTGGCCGATCTGAGACCTGCTCGCTGCATATACTCTCGTCCTGCGGCGTTGCCAATTTGACCGAGCTTCCTCATCATCTCATGTTCCTTCTCCTTGGCCTCGAGGCTTCGTTTGACAAACTCGGCTCGCTCCTTCTTGTCCAAAGCCGTGCGATCTTTGCCGTCGAGCAAGTCCGCTGCACTGTGCGATCGGGTTGCGAAAAATTGCGAGCGCGTCTCCCAGTCAAAATTGTTGTTCTTCTTTTTGTTGGCTTCCTTGCCGCCGCCGCCGCCGCCTCCGAATTTAGTCCGTCCGTCCCAACCGCCGAATCCATTCGAGTTGACCTCCTGTCGAGTGGCCCGTTGTTTTCGAACGGCCTCGTTGGAGTGAAACTCGCAGAAATGCGTCTTCTTCTTGTTCACCCATACCCCGCACATCTCGCCATCCTTCTTCACAGACCGACAGAAACCCAAGTCTCGAGCTGACCCGATCTCCAGTATTGTGTCCTCGTCGGAATTGATGACGAGACTGAATCGTCCCGTGTCTTGGCGTCCAGGCGGCGGCGGCATGATGTTGGGGTTGAGAATGGCCACAACAGTCCCCTCTGTGAGCTTCCAGAATCGTGTAAAGCCCGTGTTGAAGAGAAAGAGATCCAGCTCAAAATCAAGATCAGTCAAGGTCATGACCATGTATTTACCACGGTCCTCCTGTTTCTGGCCTGCCGTTGGTTTATGCGCTCGGGGTTCCGACTTGCGCGCGACAACCGCAAACACAACCACGTCCTTCTCTACGTCGGGCAACGCAAAATCCGGCGCCTTGACTTCTCGTAGTAAATCTTTGACGTTGAGAATCTGTTTGCTCGACACATGCCGTGCGACAACATTGTGCGGGAGAATCCTCTTGGACAAGTGCATGCAAGAGTATGCCTCAAACGATGTCGCCTCAAGGCCCTTTTCTGTCGAGGCAAAACTGTCCGCAGCAGACTTTTCCGAAGTCGAGGTCGTCGATGATGTAGAATCATGACCACCCTGTGCATCTTTCCGTTGTGCCAAGCTTGACAGTGACTTGCTCCGTTGTAGTTTGGAGGGGTTTGGCGGCACCACTCCCTTGGACAGGATCTCGTCACGAGTAAAGGACCTTGCTTGTAATGGCTCATCTGGGATCTCGACTGCCTGTTTTTTGTATCGCTCCATCTCATCCTGACCAATGCCGAATGCGTTGGTACGGAGTCGCTGTATTTTCTCCTTTTGTTCTGCTCGCTCGACCTCTTGCGCCCGCGCCAATGCCAATCGGTCGTTGAACGTTGGTGGGCGAGGTCCCTCGGATGACGAGAAGGTCGGTACATGGACGGGTCGCGAGCAATTTAGATATCCTCCCGAAACTGCTCTAGTCGCAGATTGAATCCTCCTGTGACTCGGCGCACGCTTCAACGAGATGTCTTTCGCCCTCAGTCCTTTATCGATTCCCAGGTAGACCCTGCTGGGCGACGTTTGTTGCTGGAGAAATTGGAGTTTGCGCACTGGAGATGCAGGAACGGTCGTGGTGGTCTGAGACGCCGGCCGCACGTTCTCATCGGCAGTCGGAGTTTGCGCTCTAGTCGTTCGGCGACCTGGGCTTTCCATGCCGGGATTCGGCCTTGCTTCCGTCTCTGTGCTTCTTTGCGCGCTTGCCTGTTCTCTTGCCTTGGCATTCTGAAGCTTCTTTAGCTTCAAGCGGGCTTGAATTTCTTGCAGCTTCAACTGCAATGTTTCTTCGTCCTCCTCGTCCTCGTCCTCGTCCTCGCGCTCCTCGCCCCCCTCTACGTCCTCCTCATCGTCGTCCCCCGCCAGATGGATGCCCAAGCCAGCGCCAGGCGAGGCAGTGATTGCCGCCAAAGCTCGAGAGCTTCGTATGGGCGACGGCGACGGCGACGTCCGGTTCATCATTTCGCGGTATCGCTGACGACCGCCAGGCGTGCCGAGAAGAGCCTCATGAGGAGACCGAGGTGGCCATTGCGGCTCAGAATCTGCGATGCGCCTCCACGTTAGCTACGTGTGTACGCAATCGTGCCAAAAAGGCCAGCAGGGCAGCGGAGCAGCAGGGCAGCAGCCGGTGTAAAAATACCTCGAGCCATGAGACAGCATCCGATGAGCTACCTTGTAGCTGTTGAGAGACAAAAAAGGAAGAATTTTTTTTTTAAAAAAAAAAAAAAAAACAATAAAAGGATAACAATCGACGTATAGAGTGAGCAGCAAGGTAGAACTCGCCGAAACATCAAGGGCGCATGCCCATATGTTGGCGACGGCGCGTGATCAGCCTAAGCCATGTAACGAGAGCGCTGCTCCAGCACGGTATGGCGGCCAACAAGGACGCGATAAAAATGTCTGGTGGCGGAATATGGATGCAGAACGTCGTCGGACGGAACAAAGCTGGAGGATCTTGGCGGGATCTTTACCGAAGAGAAAACAAAAAGATGATGCAATGAACAGCTGTCTGGTCTATTGGCGCAACAGGCTGGATGGAGAAGGCTCGGCATTGAGCAAGTAGGTGCAGGACGTCAAGTTCTCGCCAAAAGTCGCGAGCTGCCGTGACAGACCAGGCCAAGTGACTTGACTGGATATGGACTTGGGCAAGGACTGGAGCCAAGTGCCCACTGCCCACTGCCCACTGCCCACTGCCGACTCCCCAGCCATCTTGCCAGTTTGCACAGGGTTTGGCCCGCTTGCATGCATGTGTGTTCAGCAGGTGGCTGGCGGCGGGCGGCTTGGAGGGGCTCAATACAGGCACCAGATTGACGGGCACCAGACCAGGCTCCAGCACTCTTAGACGCGCCAGCCCAGCCAACGCGTTTGGCACGACCCCTGCAGATTGGCTTGTACGCGTTGAGTACCAGATCCATGTCTAGACTGCAGAGAACTCATCAGACATGTCGTGATATCGAATCGCCTTCATGATCCCGCCTTATCCTGTCCCAGAACATTCCTGTCCCAGAACATTACAAGTCCCTTTCGACAAAAAGCCAGCAAGACTTAAGCAGCAGTCATGCCTCGGACACGATCGGCCAAATCCACCGCGAAACAACCCGCAGCAGCACCACCTCCCGACGCAGCCTCTAAATACACCCTCGAATCCCGACAGGGCTCATTGCAGCATGTCTTTATTCTGCCCAAAGCCGCAGCATCAGACGCGCGCATCCTTACTCTGGCCCATCCTCGCAGTGGCCGCCCGTCTCGCTACCTGTTCTGTCCCGAATCCGGCATATACGAGTTCACGAAACTCTGCGCTCCCAAACATGCACCTACCAGTTGGCTGATTGAAACCGATCAACCTCGTTTCGGCGGCGGCGACGACGACGACCAAGGCAAAGAGGGCAAAGAGACCGGTACACGTACAGAGATCATATCCAATGGCGCCATGTACGTCGCAACCAAGATTGACCCCCTATTCTTGGTGTTGCCGTCCTTGGTGGACGCCAAGGCCGACAAGCGGTCCGATGAGAAGAAACGATTGTTCCTCACGAGCGACGACCATTTGGACAAGCTTCCCGACCAAAACTCACACTTTTCAGACATGTTGCGTTGTAGCAAGACCAGGTCTTTGATCGAGTCAAGAATGGAGGTCGTTTGCGACACGGTGGACGCGGGAGACGAGAAGATGTTCCGACTGAACGAAAAGAAGCTTCTCGCCACAATCATTGGAAAAGCGAAAAATATGGGCGAGGGCGGCCTGCCGCCCACAATGGAAGAGAAATTCGTCAAAAAAACGCTCGAGGCACCGGTCTTGTTGTCGAGAAAAGTCCCAGTACCCCGTCGGTCCCAGTCAACATCTGAAGACGCCCTTGATTCCGGGGATTCTACACCTGTCACGGGTTCGAGCACGTCACAGTCCACAGCCGTCACCGACTTAAACTCCTCGTCCGCGTCGCATCTATCCACAGCCGCAACATCGTTTGTCGAGGAAGTGGAAGGCGTCGAAATCGCCTCGGCTGCACTGCAACCATCCCCAGAGGTGGTCGCTCTACAAAGACTCTGTGTGGCATTTGATTTCCTTTGCTCTCGATATATCCCATCAGCTGCGGCTGAGCTGCTGCGAAAACAGTTGCTTCAGGTAGAAGAGAGCTCAGTCGACTTCACACCATTAAACAAGTACATGGCCAGTTTGGCAGAGATTCGAGCCGAAGCACTCGCCGCAAGCTCAGTAGCGGATTATTCAAGCAAGAGGCCACGTGATGAGGAACAAGATGAGATTCGGCAAGAGAAAAAGCGAAAACTCGAGGAGGAAAAGAAACGGAAGGCCAATGAGAGTCGAGGCGTAAGGGACTTGAAGAAAGTTAATACAAAGGGCATGATGAAGCTGAGCCACTTCTTCAAGGCCAAGTAAAATCATCACTTCACATTCGTTTCATATTCATATCGGGTATCTTTTTTTTTTTTTCTTCCTTTTTTTTTTTTTTTTTTTAAAAAAAAAAGGGCCGAGACCATGCGACCGTGAGATAACTTGGGGATATTGTTAGGACATGTCATCGGGTGGCACGAGGACGACTCCGCGTGCGTGTTGTTCCTACACCCCTTCCAATGCTCGATGAACCACGACTTCTTGAAGAGGTCGTCGTTATCCGAGGATCAGGTAGACGGCTACCTGTAGTGGTGCTCCTTGTGGCAATTCGTCCCCGAGTCGTTCTCAGTCCTCTCGTGCCTCGCGCTCCCCTGGTAGATGGAGGAGCCAGTCTCCTAGCCGTTTCCTCCTCCTCCCGCCGCCTACGTAGTTCTTCTCTCCTGCGCTCCTCCTCTGCAGCTTTGCGTTTGGCGGCTCGCTGCTTCTCCAAAGCCTCGGCTTCTTGTTCTGCCAGATCCTCCGTGAGGCCCTTCCAGCCGGGATGGAGAATGAGTCGTTGGTTATGCTCGGTTTGTGAAAGAAGTCTCGTCCAAGTATTCAAGAGAGTGGATGCATTGGCGACTGTTTGAGCGACGACCTGGGGAGTAGTCCAATCAGCACAAGGCAGTTGAAAAAAAAAAAAAAAAGCAAGAGAAAAAGGAACGGGGGATTTGCTTCGTCATCGTACCTGTATGTTCCCTCCAGCGCGGTCCAGCGTGCCGAGCAGGCCTTCGATTGATTCGTTTACAGACCTCACGCCTTCCAACTCCCTCCGCAAAACATCGTCCCTGCTTGCGGTTTCTGGTTGCGGGGCCTCCTCCGTTGGGTTTTTAGGGGTTTTGGGAGTCTTTGGAGTTTTCGGACGGGTCACCAACGGAGCATCATGGGATGGAGATGCCCAGATATCGGACTCGGTGTTCGCAGTATCGTCTGCCATGTTGTAGAGACGAGCAAGTAGGAACAAATCCGTCGGAAAGTTGGCTAATGATTGAGAACCCGATGACGCTAGTCACTTGAGGAATGGGGAGCGACGCCAAGAGGGGGGCCGCGATGACTGACGGGAATGAGTTGGCTTATCAAAACATTCAAAACATTCAGATAAATCAAAACATCAACAAGTCTGGTGCAAAAAGCGATCGCTGCGATGCCTGGCTTGAGGTTACATGGTCGTCGTGCGGACATGTCATGGACAGACAACACATGCATGTGCCATGCTCATTGGCGTGGATCCACGATGCACGCCCAATCAGGACGACCGGCCACCGGGACGTTCATTGTTGGGAGGCTGGTTTCCTGGCGCGAAATAGACGCGTCCTGGTGTTTGGGATTAATTAAAAGGGCACGACCCCGGACCAGACGCGTCGCTTGTGAAGTGAGTGGGGCGCGGCACCAGATGTGTGCACGCTGCGGACTGTTCACTGGTCTTTCATGCTTCCCATGTTGGGCCCCGTGGAAAGCAGGGGGGCTGGTGCCCGCAGCTGCCCTGTTTGCCCTGTTGCCCTTCTGCCGTGCTGCCGTGCTGCCGTGCTGCCCTCAACGCCTGCCAGGCTCTACTTTACCCATGCGCCCCGGCGTCCAGCGCCCAGCCTCCTCCTTAAGTCAGGTGCAGAGACTGCACCGCCGTCGAATGCCATGAAGCTCGCACACTTCTCCTCCCATGCACTCTCATATTGCCTTCTTACCCACGCTCCAAGAACAACATCGCGCATCTTATCACCAAGACTTGGCATCGCCCTTATTCGCCCTAATTCATCGTCACTATTTTTCGCATCTTTGTCCAGTATCCATCTATAGCTTATTTGCCTAGATCCGCCATCGTTCCGCCATCGCTTCGCCATCGCTCCAACTCTTGCGATTCCCTCTTTCAATCCCTGAGCGATTGCTTCGCCCGAGCACTGGTTTCGTTGCTCCCGACACCCCAGCATTGCTGCACTTTATTGCGCCAGAGAGATCCAGGCGCCGTACACGCCGGCACGAGCACTGCTGCTCTTGCCCTTCGACAAGTAAAAAAAAAAATTGCGGCCGCCCAGTTCGCGCAACAATGGCGTCGACGTCCGCCTGTGAATCTGCTGGCACCAAAACGCCGCCACCTGGCGCCAGCATTCGAACACCGCCCGCACCTCGTCTCGGATACAACGACAGCTGGGAACCTTTCTCTCCCCGCAAATCTGCAAGATTATCATCGCAGCGTGCTGCCGCCGATAGAAGAACTCCGTCTCCCGTTGCCTCAACCCGCCAGCAACTTCGTTCTCCGCGTACCGCCAAGAAGGCCATCGTTCACAGCAACAAGCTCATCACCTCGCCAATGGCGTCTCCTCGGAAACGATCACAGCCTGCTCTAGACCCCCGACGTCAAGCTTCGGGTTCCTTGACCGCTGAAGGCACTGCCAATGCTGCTGCCGCACTGGGACTGAACACCGAAAAACGCATGCACACGTCTGCGGGTGCTTCAATTTCTCAGGCCGCCGGCATGTTGCCCACTCCCTCCAAAACGCCCAGAAAGCCTCCAAATGAGAAGACTGCAAAGACCATCCAGTCCTTTGCCAGAAATCTCTTTTCGTCCGATCAACAGCCTGTTCCATCCCCTCAAAAGAAGCGATCAAAGAAGTACTCTGGAGTCACGTTGGAGAGCTTCACCGCTGAGGAGGAGGAAGAGCACATTTCCATATTCACAGACTCTCAGGATCGTATTCCGGAGAGGGACGAGAGCGAGTCAAACCCTTTCTATGGAAACTCCGCCAGTCGATCTAGCAAGAAGCAGAGCAAGAGAAGAGTTGTCCATATTCCTGGAGAAGGCATGCAATCGCTGGACGAGGTATCTCGTCGCGATGATGGCATGGTGTATGTCTTGTAAGTATCGGGCAACGTCTTCCTCTACCTGTACGATTCCTTGTAGATCAGAGACTAACAGATTTAATCACACCAGTCGGGGCAAGAGGTTCTTTCGCAAGTTTGCCGAGCAAGATCAACCAGAAGATCAGATCGAGTCCTTGGGTGAAGATGACGATGGGTCTCAAATTTCTCGACCATTGACTCGTTCATCCGTCCAACCACGACTGCTGTTTCCCACCCCAAAGATGACCGAGGAAGACGAGGAGGCGTTGACTGACGTGGAGGACATGAATATAGCAGAGCCTGCGCCACAGACCCCAAGGAAACCTCGGTCACTATCCACTAAAACGCCCGAGGCGCCACGATTTGCACCCGCGTCACCTCCCGACACAAGACGCACGACTCGCTCTGCCAACAAATTGTCCGAGACGCCGATGAAGGCCGCAGGTCGCAAGAGTCCTTTTGATTCTTGGCCTCGTACAAAAGAGCACAAAACCCAGCTACCAGTGACCAAGAGATCCGGCGAGAGTCTTGCTTCTGCGGATA
Source organism: Claviceps lovelessii (assembly GCA_018360185.1). NCBI lineage: Eukaryota > Fungi > Ascomycota > Sordariomycetes > Hypocreales > Clavicipitaceae > Claviceps > Claviceps lovelessii. The sequence continues at coordinate 3,991 of SRPU01000879.1, read as the reverse complement.
CAAAGCGATCACGCGCTTGATAAGATCTCACCGGCGTGTGGGGAGCGGAGAGAGCCGTGCTTTTCTTCTACTACTACTATTTCTGTTTTCTTTTTTTTTTGCGGCCTTTTTGCCCCTTTTCATCCTTCTTTCTCTGGTTGTCTCGTATTCGACTTGGACGGCCTGCAGTAACTCCTGTTCTTGTCTCTGCTTTAGTATGTGTCTAATCAAGGTGCCATTGATTAGAGAGGGAGTTTCACAGGCCGGATTCGCAGTTCTCGCAGTTCCGGACTATTGGACATTCTCCTCTTTCCTCTGTTGTTTTTTTTTAACCACGGATCGCTATTGAAAACTGCTTTTTTTCCCCCCTTCCGAGCTCCCTTTTTTTTATTACCTGTTTACCTTTTTTTGGTATTTTCTGACGGATTAAGTCACCCACGTTGATGGCGGCGTTTACAGGTGGGATGAGAGCCAGCATGTCACAGGAATGCTCACGGCGGACGATGAGAGTTATTATCACTTTAGATTTATGACTTTACAGAATCATGTGGCATTAGGGTTTTAGGGTTTTTTTTTTGTTTCGTTTTCTCTTTTTGAATCGAACCACGCAATTCAATAAATAAATAAATGTAAATTGGATGACAACGTTGACTTGCGGACGTGGCCTCGGGCGCTTTCAGTGACATGGATTGGACTAATTTTTCTTTACACAACGACGTCTAGGCCAATCAAGTCTTTCCTAGCTCCTCGTGTGCACTGAGGTCTGGTATGATGGGATGGTGTTCTGGTAAGTCGTCGTGGTGACCCGTTGGATCAGTTGCTCCACGTAAAAGCGCGCACGCCATCCCACTTGCCCGCTCGCCCCTCTAACCCAGAGTACCATGTGGCTGACTGCATGTCTGGAGACTTGGCACCACCCATCTTGCGTCTTCTCACCCTCGGAGCTGCCCACGGAGCTGCCCAAGCACTTTTTGAATCCGGATAGTACGAGCCAGCCCGTCTTTCCACCTCATTAGGCAGCAAGGACGGTGGCCCTTGACTGTCGACAATTCACGAGACTGGGTAGGCCGTTGAAAAAAAAAAAAAAAAAAAAAAAGAAGACATCTGTTGTCCAGACACCCGACCTCTTTCCGTGCTTGCTCATTGGCGCAAATTTCGTGGTCAATATCTTCTTCCATTTCCAATATGCACATCCTGGTCACGAATGACGATGGACCCCCGTCGTCACTTTCGTCGCCTTACATTCATTGCTTCGTGAAACACCTCCAGGATGCCGGACACACCGTTTCCGTCTGTGTGCCTCACACGCAGAGGTCATGGATTGGCAAAGCGCACATGATTGGGCAGACACTCAAGCCGCTCTACTTCACGCCCTCCGCCAACGTTCATGGCCAAGATACCGAGGGCTCGACACATCATTTGCCGTCGACGACAGCCCACGACGACGAATGGGTCCTCATCGACGGCACGCCGGCGTCCTGCGTGCAGATCGGGCTGTACCATTACTTCCAGAGCAAGGGACCCATTGATCTCGTCGTCAGCGGCCCAAACTATGGCCGCAACACCACGTCCGTCTTTGCTCTGAGCTCGGGAACCCTGGGCGCCGCACTGGAGGCCGCCGTCTGCAGAAGAAAATCCATCGCCCTCAGCTTCGCCTTCTTCACGAGACAACACGACCCTGCCGTTATCGAAGCCGCCTGCCGTCACAGCGTGCGTGTCCTCGAGGCCCTGTACAAGCAGTGGCCTACGGATGGCAGCGCTGACCTGTACAGCGTCAATGTCCCGCTTGTGGAGGGTGTCGAGCACCACAAGACTCTCTGGTCCAATATGCTGCAAAACTACTGGCGAGAAGGAAGCTGCTTTGAGGAGATTGACGGCAGTGCTGGCGACCCGGACGAGGAAGAGGAACGGATCCGGGCGGGTGAAGTGACCGGCGACGGCGCCAAAGCAGAAGGGAGCCATGGTGGCACGCACAAACATTTCAAATGGGCTCCGAGAATGGCCGACGTGTATCAAAGTGTTGATCTCTCGGGGCCTGGCATGGATGGACGTATTGTACGCGATGGAAATACTTGGTACGAAAACTTTCATCTATCGTATCTCTGCCCTCCATCTCTCTCCATCTCTCTCTTTCTCTTCTTTCCATGATTTGTTTGCTGTGCTGATGACTTGTAATCGCTGACTACCGTTTTTCGTTCAGCATCACTCCTCTCAAGGCCAATTTTGCGGTTTCACATGCCGATCGCGCTGGTACAGAATTCGAGCTGTAAGTCAAACGATCCGTTGACAATCTTTCATATATAATGTTTGTGATTTCTTTTCTTTTCTTCTCGCTGTGATTGCACAGTCTGGCTTCCATGTATGTAGTGGAAGAGGGGATACGCGAAAGAGGCGAAGCCTTGATCATGTACTATACTCTTGCTTCCACTTATATATATATGTATATCTGGGGGTCCATAGACATCGATGAGTTCTCACCAGTGGTGCCATTGTTCTAGTCCCATTTGCCCAGAAAACGGTGCCGTGTTGTCCACGGCAGCAGCTGTGTCAGGGCGAGACAAAACCACCCACAAGGGACAAGATGCCGGGCCTGTTTTTGAAGCCATTGTGGCCTACGAGGATCCATATGTCCAACCCCTCATAGTCTCTGCGCTGAATGCCGTGTTTCCACAACCGCTGTTGAGGCTCACGACAGACTTGTCGTCGTTAGAAACGACCCCCTTGTCGGTGTCCAAGCTGTTCCCGTCCTCGGATTGCAAAATCCTACAGATCACGCCGTACGAATGCATCGACTTTGAATTCGCAGCGGCCAACTCGGCAACCTGCCTCGTGAACAGCTACATGATTCGAAAAGCTCTCATACGGAAGCACTACCTTTCCACCACCGTTGACCACTGGGTTGCCAAGAATCCGGCGTCCCCGTTGAAAACGCATGTCAAGCGAAGCGAGTCGTTTGAAATCGACTATGCCGAGTTTTTGGACGATGCCCTCGTCGAGGCGTTTGATCTCCGAGAGAGTCTGGATCGGAATGCCGGAATAGGTGATGCGTCCAAGAGGGAGTGGTGGATCTTGAAGCCCGGCATGAGTGATCGCGGACAGGGGATTCGTCTATTCAGCACCATGGACGAACTGCAAGATATATTCGACGGATGGGAGGCCGAGCGGCCCGACAGCGACGACGACGACGACGACGACGAAGAGGAAGGAGAACAAGAGCGGGGTGACCAGATAACCATCTCACCATCAGGAGGCGACTACATCACCACATCCCATCTCCGCCATTTCGTCGCTCAACCGTACATCCACCCACCTCTCCTCCTCTCCAACCAGCGCAAGTTCCACATCCGCACCTACGTCCTCTGCACGGGCAGTCTCAACGTCTACGTCTACCGACACATGCTCGCCCTCTTCGCCGCCAAGCCCTACACCGCGCCCTGGGACAACCCCGAGGACATCGAGTCCTTCCTCACAAACACCTGCCTACAAGACTCCCCCAACGAGACCTCCGTCCGGCGCTTCTGGAGCCTCCCCCTCCCCCCAGACCAGCTCGCCCGCATCTTTGACCAAATATGCGTCGTGACGGGGGAGATGTTCGAAGCCGCGGCGCGAGCCATGCCCGTGCACTTCCAGACACTCCCGAATGCCTTTGAGGCGTTTGGCCTGGACTTTATGGTCGACGCCAGCGGCGAGACGTGGCTGCTGGAAGTGAATGCCTTTCCGGACTTTAAGCAGACGGGCGGGGACTTGAGCGACATTGTGCAGGGATTTTGGACGGGCGTGATGAGGAAGGCCGTCGCGCGGTTCTTTGGCATCGATGTTGGTGCTTGCACCGGGGGGGAGGAGGAGCAGGAGGACGACATGGTTGTCGTAAGAGAGGTCGATCTGGGGAGGCGGTGAGGAGGGAAAGGTATGAAGGAACGTTGAAGCAGACGGGTTTTCTTTTAGCGGAAGGAAGTAAGCTTGTGTAGCTAACGTTTCTTGTCCTTGTTCTTTTTTTTTTTTTTTTTTTTTT
>SRPU01000878.1:0-13062 GCA_018360185.1 Claviceps lovelessii | reverse complement strand
TTTGTTTGTTTGTTTGACGAATATTTTCCATCAGAACGTCATCTGCTTGCCAATTCGTGGCAATGGCTCTGACGGCGAAATCAAATTTCAGCACCCCAACTTTCAAGAGTGTAATGACGACTCGACGCAGCTCTCGAGCAAAGAAGGAGCCGCATTGGCATACTGGGCCCGCTCGCGCCGGTGGCTGGGGCGGGAAAACGGCGTTTTGGTCCAGGACGACGTGTTTGGTGGGAGGATGTTTTGGCCTTGCCGTGTCGTCGTCGGCGTCGGGCGAGTGTCGATTCTCGACTCGACCCCCGAGCCTCGGCTGTTCAGCCTGGGGGGTTGCCGGCCGGGAACCACGCGGGGTGGCTGGCCGGGCCCAGGGACCAGGAGTCAGGACTCAGGACCAGGTGGTAGTTGCAAGTGAAACGCGGCGGTGCGCTGCCACGACTCGTGAAAAGCTGACTTGACAAGACTGGAGGTGGAAGCATTTCATCTTTCAGTGTGCAAAGACTAAGACGATGAAGATTGCGGACTATGAGATCAACCATGACGAAGCTTGGATCGCTCCTGCCTGAGTTGCCTTGATGAAGCCCGTCCTGGAGAAGTGCCAAGTGTCAAGTGCCAAGTGGCGAACGGCAAGTGCGCCCCGCCAGAGAGTCGAGCCACGAGGCAACGCGGACCCACCCACGCTTCTCAATTGGTAGGCCCGTGATTCCGGTGAGTTTGGGCCTCGTCCACGTTCAACCTTTCAACACGCACCAACACGCACCAGGACGCTCCGAGGAGCCACGGTCGCGATATCGCCAGTCGTCCATGGTTCCTGCATCGTCAACTAGCCCGTCGACTGTGCGCGATCCCATCGGGGCCTCATTTGGGCCAAAGCTCCAACGTGGTCCTCAAAGTGGTCGCGGGGTTTCCGCGGAGCCGGGCGCCGTTATGTTTGGTTTTAGACTTCGTTTTCGCTGGGCTGGGTTGGAGGCGATGAATAATAGGTGTCCCTGTGCGTTACGTAGCACTGCTCGAGTTGAATCGATTTGTCCATATAAGACTTGGTCTCGAACCTGTTGTTAACTTCTGTTTTGTTCCTCATCATCAGTCTTATCCACTCATTCATACAGTCTCTACATTATAACTCACTTTTTTTTCTCTCCTCATCTCTTCACCTCTACTTCCAAATCCATTAGCTGGTCTAGTGCTATTCTCTCACTTCAAAAAACCCAAAAAAAAATTCTTGATACATCACACTTTGCTCCAAATCCATCAAAATGAAGTCCACTGGAATCGTCTCCGTCCTCATCGCCTCTTCCGTCTGCCTCGTCAGCGCCGCCCCAGCCAAGGACCTCCCCAAGCGTGAGACCAACTTTGGCGGCCTAGCCGGGCCCCTCGGCGGCATGATGGGTGGCAGTGAAGGCGCCGGCGCCGGTGCCGGTGCCCAGGATATCACCGCTGAGTTCTTCAAGCTCGGCGATGCTTTTCTCAACATCCCCGGCGATGGTATCGAAAGCGGCAACCCGCTCTCCATGCTGACCAATCTCGGCAAGACGGCCGGATCTCTCCCTGGTGACGCTTCCAAGGCAGCCAAGGACATGGGCGGCAAGTAAAACAATCTTTGCCTAACCAGTTATAAAAGTATGCTTCTCCCTTTGTCAGTATTTCTACCTGCAGCATCATGACTAACATGCAGCCTGTGTAGATGGTATTAAATACGTTCTCATGAATCACGTGCACCGTTCGTCTATTTAACACTCTGTTTTCTTTTTGCATTTCTTTGGTTTCTTCTTTTTTTCGTTTCTTTTTACTATGTTTTTTTTTTTTTAAAAAAAAAAACAATTTTCTTTTGTAAATTCTTGTTATGGGTTTGGGAAAGGAAGAGTGATAAACATACTGTGTGTGTTGCTTGAATTTGTTTTTTGTGCTCTATTCCCCTAGTTATATTGATAATCACAATAAATCAACTTGATAGTGTGCTAATTGTTATGTTTTGTATTGACGTGCTTAATTCATGGCAAAGGCAGCTTGTGTAGAGAAAATGGGGCTATGATCAATGGGCCTCGAACTAGGTGGAAGGTTTTTATACTTTCCAGCACTCTTGTGTATGAAAATGAGAGACGGAGAAATGTTAGCACGCATAAAATTACCCTCCTTTTTCCACGCTTTTTTATACGAAAAAGGAGAGAACTCCCGACTTCACAGTCACTGATCCAAGCCCTAACTCGCTTATCCAAGCCTTCACCCCCCAATCTCCCGTCTTGTCCACCATTACCCTGATCTCACAGCACAATAGTACGGCACGTCAGGGCAAAGAAACAGTAACAGTCATGATATGATCCCATCAGGCACAATGTACCTACCTACCTTCCTACATGGGCCCAATCCTACATTCACATTCGTCAAGGGCGCGTTTTCATAAGCCATCAAGTGCCTCGCCAATTGCCTTCTTTGGCACCCTCTAAGTAGTCCACGTGCGTCATCGCCACCATATAGCATCCGGCCCTGCATTCACCAGGCAAACAGTAAATAAAATCATCTGCAGCAACCCCTGAAAACTAGACCCCTGAAACGCGGACAATATATTGAAGTCGTCGACGCGCGCCTCCCCCTCATCGCCGTTATTGTTTCTGTCTCGATCCTAGGACCAGGACATGCTGTTATGGCGATACGTCAAATGCACACAACCTGCTTCTTGCTATGCCATTTGCATCGCCTGCAATGCTTGGATTTGAATAGACTACACGAGAAAAAAACAGGCCGTTTACTCGGTACAGTAGTTTTAAAAAAGAAACAAAGAAAGAAAAGAAAAGAAAGAAGAGAAAAGAAAGAGGGGAGACGCCGTGTGTACCACGAGCACACAATGTATCCGTTCGTGTTATCCTTGTCCGTCAAACCGTGTATCTACATCTATGAGTCTGCAAAAAAAAGGAAAGAAACGAAGACAAGAAACGAAAGGAAAAGAAAACAGAGCATGATACCATGAGAACGAGATACATGGCGTGGTTCATCGGGCGCGCACACGCGCACAGAAAAACAAAAGCTAATGCCTCAACTACAACACACAGAATAGAAACAAAGGCATAAAAGAAATAAGAAAGAGAAGAAGAAGAAGAAGAAGAAGAAGAACCCCCTATGTCTCTTGACAACACATGCAGCCATGCAGAGAACCTGCCATGCGAGATGAACCACGAAACCCACTACGGAACATAAAAGTACAAAGAAAAAAGATGATGGGGGTGTAAGAACAAGACATACAGGTATAAACGCGAGAACAAGAAACAACGAAAGAAAAGGAAAGAAAAGAAATGGAACAAGAGATACACCATGATAATGTTGAAAAATGGGCTGAAACGTGCGACTCCCAGGACTCCACCGATCCAATACCATCTCTACACACCCCAATCTCTGTTGTATACTGCGGTTGGCTATTTTGAACCAACGACGCAAAGACTCTTTTTCTTTTCGTGAAAAGAAGAGAATTTGGTACGAGAAGAAAAGAAAGAAAAAAAGATGAAGAATTCGCCACATCTTGACATGGTTTTTTACATAATGGGAAAAGAACAAATAAAAGAAAAAGTGGCCACTGTACCGTGGAGAAAACAAAAAGTGGACAACAAAAAAAAAAAAGAGACAGAAGAGAGAGGAAAAGAAAAAAGACAAGACAATAAAGGAAAGATGTAGAAAACGAGGCTACTCTTCGTCAACACTGCCCATTATACCTCCCCGTTTCGTACCCTTCATGCCCATCTTGAGCATGCTGAGTCGTTTTCTTACACTTCCCTTTCTCTTGATCGAATCGACATGCTGTGCCGGCGTGGTGACCTTTTCCTCCACGCTGGAGCTTCTGTCCAGACTGGACTTGCTCGCCACACTGCTTCGCCTTGGCACCCCATTTCCTGCTGCGCCGCCTGAAGCTGCACTGCCATCTCCTTGAAACCCGTCGTCCATGGACTGCGACCGGAAAAGGCTTTGCCGTCGGGACTTTCCTAGGCTGCGGCTGCGGCTGTGCGATACGCTAGATCTCGGGCTGCCGTTCGTTTTTCTGTCCACGTCGGAGTTTTGATCGGTTTCCGATGCCTGTTGTCGTCGGCCGGGGAGGAAGCTGAGTCTTGCGTTGCGCTGCTTGAGCGATACTTGTCGAACCAGCGACGTGGTTTCGTCTGCTTTTCCGGTCCCGTTTACAGATCCTGGAACGTTGGAGCGTGTCCCGGGGCTGACGTCGTAGGGAGGGAACGAGCCACGGAAGGCGGTGGAGGGGGTTGATATAGTCAATTCACGTTGTGCTGGAGGCGGAGGTGCAAATAAGGCAATTTCGGGTTCGTATGCTACTTCAAAGTCTGGACGAGACATGGGTAAGAAAAAAGGCAGCCAATGGTAGTGGACGAGGGTAGATATATGTGCGTGCGTGTGTGTGTGTCTGAGAGAGAGAGAGAGAGAGAGAGAATATATATATTGCAGACTTACATTTCTGAAGCTCCTCTTGTTTCCGGACAAGCACAGGGTTATTGCTGCGCGCAAACAGACCTAGCACTCGCTTGAGCATAATAGCATGGTCCACAAGCGCCATCTTGATAGCCATGTGCCGTGGCTCCAGTAACTCCACGTCGTCTTCATCGTCGCCGTCGTCGTCGTCGTCGTCTTCGGGCCGGGGAAGCAGCTTTCGATAGCACATGACACTCTGCTCGGACAACGGATTCACCGAAATGGACAAAGCGTCCACGAGCAGCTGCGATACTCCCCCATCCTCGCCATCGGCAAAGCGGCGCTCCAGAGCCGCCATCTCCTGCGTCTTGCGCACGATGCGCTCCAGCGCGGTTTCATGCGCATCGAGCCGGATTTCTTGCGTGTCGATAATCTCACTCCGTCGCAGAATGGTGGGAAACGGCTCCGCCGTGGAAAACACGACCTTTTCGGCGTAGTGCTCTGCCACGGGCCCCGATGTGCTGCGCTTGGTCGTGAAGGAAAATGCTTGCGGGTGGGAAGACACCAAAAAATCGCGAATCACCTGAGGCACGCGGGCTCGCTGGTATACCTGATGCGACAAGTCGCGATGCGGTGTGACCGACGAGACCACCAGGAATTGTCCCTCCACCTCGGCGACGCCCTCCGATGTGATGATCTGCGCAGAAGGATATTGCTCTTGGATACGGTCCGCAAAGGCGGCGGCTCGCTCTGTGGGGGCACCTTCATAGATATACTCCTTGTCTCGAACACCGGCAGGGAATCCGAGCCCCTTGTACACAACCTTGAAGTACCGAGGAATCAACTTGTCGCTCTTGGCGATGGTTTCGTAGATTGTCGCAATGGCACGTTCTGTTCTTGCCAGTTTGGCAAAGTCAAAGACATTGCCCTCGTACTGAACCTGCAATTCCTTGTACGCCGTCAGTGCGTTGCTCCACGACTCGCCCTCTTCGAACTGCTTGATCATGTCAAAGTAAATCTTTTCTTTGCGTTCAAACTGCGTCTGTGCCGGAAAGTCGGGCTCTACTAGAGCCTTGACCTGTCTCGTGGGGTCCCAGTCGTATAGGTCTGCATGTAGTCGCAGGGCGAGACCAGCCTCCGCGTGATTTCTCGACTCTGCCTGGAGAGTAGCGAGCTGGTGGACGTAGCGGACAAAGATTTCCTCCTTCTGCATGTCGCGGAGGAACTCCATCAAGCGCAGCCGGTTGATGACGTCCGTGGCTTCTCCGTTGCCGTCACCGCTACCGTGTACGGCAACGAGCAGATCCAGGAACTCGTCCAGTGTGCCGACCAGGTCCCGGACAGCAGCATAGAGCGGATTGTCGGGGACATCATACAGTGGCTCGAAGCGCTCCAGCAGCTCGCCGATGAAGAGTTTCTGCAATATGCTCTCTGTGAGTGGCTTGGACTTGAAAAACTGATCCAGGCTGTCAATCATTTCCGTCTGTATCACCGTCAAGTCTTCGCTGAGTGTCCACTCGCTGACAATCATGGTTTGCAACACTTCAACCGCCATCCGCCGCAAACCTTGATGCACGCTCAAGCATAACTCGACAATAGGTCCCACAAGAGTCGGCACATATTGCACCTGGTATCCTCCAATCTTGGCCAGACCGTAATGACTACACTCCTCGGCGGTCGTTTCCCAACCGATGGCCCCCCACGTCGAACGCAAGAGCTCGGCACCGTCTTCTCTCACATCGCCAGCAATCTTCCAGACAGCCCTGCGCTTCTGCTCGGGGAACGTTTCGAGGGCCAGGGAGGTGCTCCCCACGAGCTTGAGGAGGGTCGTGAAGAAGAGTTTCCACAGCTCCGTGTTGAAATTCTCCGCCTCGTCAGGGTCAGGTAAAAAGGACTCCAGCATGAGGCTCGCCACATACTGGAGGGTATGCATCGCTGACTTGTGGTGGTATATGTGCACACTCAGCCACTCGCCGGGGAAAGCTTCGCCCGAAAGGATGCTCAGGTGCATGCGCAGCAAATTCTCCAAGATGGTCACCAGGTCTTCCTCGGCAGCCAGTTCGAGCTGCATTCCGGCGGCGGAATTGGAAACGGCGGATAGAATGGCCGATAATTCGGCCAATCCTTCGTCGAATGTGAGATTGCTGGACACGGCTTTGGTGGGGAATGGATATGTCGATGGGAAAAGGAGGGAGAGACGATTTCGTGGCTTCGGTGGCGAGCTCAGTAGCGACAGATAGGAATCAATGATCCTCGGAATATGGTCCGGAATCTCTGGTCCCAGGTGATCTACTTGGCTAGCAAGCACAGAGCAGCAGAGGCGGACCTGCTCACGCCATTGATCGGTCGCTTCCTCGGTATGGCCCCAATGTGGTGAGATCCAACGAACCGTGTTGGCACTCAAGGCCGCTTTCTGGTCCGGGTGCGCAAACAGGTCGAGCTTGGAGTAGTTGATGATGAGAACGAGCTTGTACAAAATCAGTTTTCCCTTGACCTGGGTGCAAGAGTCCATGAAATCAATGGCAATGTGCAGAATCTCCTCCGTGTTCAACAGGCCTGCTAGCTCGGGCAACCATGTGTGAAAATGCTGGACAGCCAACGTCTGGCTACCGACCAGCAGGGGTGCCGTGTTTCTCATCATGCCATCGAGGGCCTTGAAGATGGAGCGTAGCTGTCGGGTGAATGTCTGCGGAGACGACGTGATGCCGATACCGGCTTCCTTTGCCTTTTGCTGTTTGCGCGCCTGTGTGATGAACTTCAAAATGTGTCGCACCACCTTGAACGTGGACCGTAGATTTCGCGATGTCTCGGGCTCGGTGGGATTTTCAAGAAGTCGCGTAAAAGACCGGACAAGACCAGGCGTGGCGAATGGATAACTGAACTGGTTTTCTGCATACTGGTCAACCAGGGGCCCAAGATTGAAGCGCCGATCATGCACGATCCCGAGCACTCTGACCAAGGATGTGAAGACCAGATCCTCCAGCTCCTTGTTTCCCGAATGCTCAACAAGGACACCAAAGAGCCCATCCAACACATCACTCAGCAACTTGACGACTTCAATTTCGGGCACAAACATGAGCTGTCTCAGCACTGCGAGAACCTCTTCCTCGGGCAAGTCCTTCCACTTCAGCAGACCCAAGATGATCCTGTCCTGTGAGAATCGTGTGCTGCAGAGGAAAGTGTTGACAAAGAGCACCGCCAGTGGACCCGTTACATTCTCAGAGTGCTCAGCTCTGCCTCGAGGAGCCCAGGGCACCGATAAATACCCGCCCTTGCCGGTAGCGCCGGGCAGGGCCGTCAAGGTATTCTCATCTACCTTATAGAGAAGAAGACCATGACGGCCATCTCCTATGAACGCCTCTCTGTCCCAGAGTGGCATGTGGGCTACAGCAAAGGGGGGACCCGGCACGTCACACAGGAACATGACGACATGAGCTGTGGACACGTCGCTTGGCGACAGCGAGAGCCGTACCGTCTGATTCCACGCCTCTCCGCGCTCCGTGGTACAGGATTTGAAGGTCGTCACGGGCGCCCTGTTGGAGCCCTCATAGATGCAATTCTCGAACCGCTTGCCCTCAGGATCTCGGACTTCAAGCATGACCTGAAAGCTGACGCCGCGTAGCCCCGAAGGCATACTGGTGGCACTTCCGCCAGAGCGCGATAGCAGATGCTGTCGCGCTAGAGAAGCGCTGTTTAGTGTCAGATAGATGTCCGATCTCGACTTCGTTGGGGCGCCGGAGAAGCCCAGCTTGTTAGTCTGTGAGACTCCGGACAGTATTGTCGGTGTGGCCTTGATCAAGGCGTCCGCATCCGGGTGGTCAAAGGCCTGTAGAGACACCTGGAGTCGCTCGCCTCGACGAGATTTCTCGTATCGCCCATTGGTGTTATCCATGAGCTCACGAATCAGGGCGTCCACGTCGTTTGAAGAACAAGTCTCTGTTTCCATCGACACTCGATTGGCGGTAGGCGACCATATGGTCAGGACCTGTTCCGTTTCATCCTTTTGTTTCATAATGGGGTTCAGCTTGAGAATGCCAACGCCTACAGTGCGTTGTACTACTTGGGCTGTGTCTTGTGCGATGCTACCAGTCTTTGAGCTGGCAGTGCCGGGCCCGACATCGCCATCCACTTGAATGACTGGTTGCTGCCCTTGCTGCTCGGACACGGGCTCCATTTTGGGCAATGGCGATCCTCGAGAGACGTTTGAGCGTCCAGACTTGCTTCCCCACATTAAGCTGCGTCTCGTAGACTTGGATCCTGACGTAGAAGACATCTTGGACGAATTTTCTCGGGACAAGGTACTGTCATTTGTGGTTCCGGGTCTCGACGCCGGTTTGACAGCCAAAATTTGTTGAGAAGCCAGGACCCTGGCAACAAGATACAGCTCGGTTTCGGCCGACGGTGAGTCTCCAATGTCCTGAGCAGACAAGTCGACGAAGAGCGTCCGAGACGAGGTGCCCGACGTAATGCCTCCGATGGTGCCACCGGCGGGTATGTCGACCGTGAAGGCTTCTGACAACGTCGACAACTTTTCGTGCTGAGGCTTTGAGACCAAAAAGAGGACCAATGTCGTTGCCTCGGACGATGAGCCAGCAAATCCTTTGACATCGAGAAGCAGGTGGTGAAGGCAGGAGAATTCCACTGATGGTTGGGGCGGCTCGTCGAGAAGAGCCATGACGGACTGCAGCCGCGTCACTTCGACGACTGAATCATCTCCAACGAGGATCCTGCCTCTCGCTGCTGGGTCTCGGACAATGATTTCCCCTCCGCAAAGCTTGTTGACTCGTACCAGGTCCCATACTGTCTTTTCCCGTAGCGCTTCGTATTCGCGAGATGTGAGGACATTGTACAGGAATTGTTGTCGACTGAGATTGAGGCTGGTGATGAGATTTGAAAGCTTGTCTAGGTCTGCGTACTGTCTGGAAAGCAAAATTTCGTGAAGATTCTTGGAGTGCCATTCTCTCAAGCAGGACGCAATCTCGTCAATCAATGGCTCAGATGCGGACGTGGGCGTCTCGTCGCCAATTTTCAGCAACGGCACGGGCGCGGCTGGTCGTGGCGCATTTGGGTCTCGTTTGACCGGAACAGAGAGGTTGCCGGAAATGGACCCGTTTGGCAATTCTGATAACGGTCTGCGTCGCCTCTTCCTGATACCGTCCGTCTTTCCCAGCGACTTTGTCTTCTTGGTCCTGCTGTTGATGGATCCATTGTTGATTGCATCACCAGTCAATTGCAGGCTGTCCACCGGCAGATTCTCGTCTGTAATGATATGTTTTTCGTCTTGTTCTTTGTTTTCGTGTTCTTGGTCGTTGGTTTCGTCGTCATCGTCATCGTCATCGTCATCGTCATCCTCGTCTGTCTCGTCCGACTCCCCAAGCATCTCTCGTACCTCCACACAACTGCGGGGAAAAATGCCACTAAACACTCGAGCTTCGAGGGTTTGGCCCTTGACTGAGGTCAGACCAGCGAGCAAGCTCGGAGGAGCGACCAGGTAGCCTCGCAGCCAGTTTCCATCTGGCGTCTCCTCGATGATGTAGAGCTCATCGCCAATTTCGAGAGGGAGGTCGGCTGGGCTCTCGGCGGCGAAAGGGTACGTCGCAACAGCAAATGCAATGCGGGGGAGAGGTTGCCAGGGCATTGCACAGCGGCGCGTCGGCGCTCTCGAGCGCGCAGTGAGGCAAGTCGGGATCGGACTGGACGAAACGGAAAGTTTTCAGAGTTGAGGCGCAACCGAGGAGATAGGCCCTGGTCAGTCAAAGGCTGTTACCAAATGCGCGCTCGCAAGCTCAGGGGCGGGCCGCGGAGAGCATCAATGGGTGCACGACGGGTCAGCTGCTTGCGCCAGGCATTGGTCGGGCTCCCAATTCACGGCTTGAAGACTATGGGAAGCCGAAAAACAAAAGGATGTGGATGAGGCTATGCACCGACCGGGCGAGATGAGAACCAGAACTTGTTCGTGGGCCCTCGGGCCTTGGGCCTTGGGCCTTGGGTGCCGGGTGGGCAAACAAAACCCCTGAAGAGGAGCGGTGACTAGCAGGGTTCTTTCCTTATCGATTTACCCACGCTCGGAACTCGGGACATCCATCCAGAACGCTCCTGACCTCAGCTACCAGACGAGACGCTTTGCTGCGGCGGAAGGTACATCGGTACGCTGACTGAAGTGGTTGTCCCGTACCTTACGTACCAAGTACCTGAGTACTGGATATCCAGGTACCTAGTAGGTACTAAGTGGAACACTCCCAAGTACCTGCTAGATACGTATCTAAGTAGGTACCTATCATCGCGCGCCATGCCGGAATCTAGTAAGAGCTCCGTTAGAGGTTAGTGACAATTTTTAGCTTATAATGTCTTGTAATATATATTTCTAAGTCTACAATTGTAGCGGAACCTCTTTTAGACCTCTTACGGACCTCTCACGGGCTGCCCTTCTATTACCAGGAAACAGGTCCGCGCGACTAGGTAAGTACCTACCTAGGTACCTAGGCCGATGCCATATCCTGGATCCTTCCCAGGTACCTGTCCTGTGTGGTGCAAAATGGGTCACTGCACGCCAAATGTAGTACCTACTAGGTACATGGCTGCCTGAGATCCCAGGAGTCAGTGCCGATTACCAGCGCCTTCCGCGCTGCGGCCCAGCCAACATGGACTTCAACCAGCACTGGCCGCAGTGTCATGGAATGCGAGGCCACAAGATGGGTTCAATCAATCAAACATTGGGCTCACATGCCGGGCTGTGCTGGGGCGCACGGCCCGCCGAGGCCGTCTCGGAATGATGCCACGCTGCGTGTCAAGGTGTGACGTGACGGTGTTCTTCCAACATATGGGAGCTGTTCCTGTCAAAGCGCGGCTGTAAATCACGCACGGCGGGACGCTGCATGTCAACTTGTCCTGGAAGATCAATCAATGATGGAGTACGACGCCCGCATGTGCCGTGACCCGGCTGTCGGTACGTGCGAGGGAAACACAGACGGCCTGACACCGTGGATGCTTCATTGTCCACTGCCAACGTGGCCCTGACTTTGCCCGTCTTACGACTCGAAAAAGCATAACTCGTGGATGTTGTCGTGTCGTGCCACCCCGCCACCTTTTGTGTGAGGCTGTGAGGCTGTGAGGCTGTGAGGCCTGAAGCGCAGCATCTCTCTAGGGGAGATGTGAAACAGAATACTTGCATTACATGTGCCTCTACTAGGTTATCTACCCAGTAGGTACCTACGAGGTAGGTACCTAGTAGTTGCTGGCCACTGCGCGACACGACGCCCAAGCAGATTAGAGTGGCCTCGCTCTTTCAGGCTTTCCTGCTTATCGGTGCAGTGATATCTGTCTTGTCGGCAGGCTTTTGTGATTCGTCACGGATAAACATAAACAGACAACCATTGCCGTCGTCTCAACATTGAAAGTTCACGGAAGCAAGCCCCCACCATCGGCAACTAAGTTCTCACTCAGGCAGGTAGGGCCTGACCTGGTACCATACCATCGCTCAGCCATTCAAATTCACAAAACTCGGAGTCGCTTTTTTTTATTTCTCTTTTTGGTTGCATGTTGCCTTTATTGTTTTCTCTCTCTGTATGCTGCCTTGTTTCATTATCTAGTCTTTGACCCGTCGCATGCTCCCCTCGAGAAACAAAACACGTCTCGGCCTGAAGCAATCTCTCAGAATCTAAGCATTTTCATCCCCCCCCCCTCCTTCTTTCTCCCCATCGCCGTGTGAGATGGCCACACCGTTCATATCCCGCCTTGAACCCAGCTCGCTCGAAGGATTCAAGTGTGGAAAGCCCCATAATGAACAGCCATCGACAGTTCCGAAAACCTTCCTAGACGCCATGGAGGTGCGTGAGAGTGTCTTTGTCGAGGAACAACAGATTCTCCCGGAAAACGAGTTCGATGCCGACGACGCTCGCTCGTGTCATTGGGTAGTCTATGCCAGCGTGAACAAGATGGAGGAAGCAGAAGTATGTGACGGCCACGGCAACATTATACAGCCCCGGAGGAGCTCTACCCGGACCACACCCATCGGGACCATCCGTGTCGTACCCTTTCCTCACGAGCCTCATCCAAAACCAGGAGCCGAATACTGGAATGGCAAGCTATCGTCGACTGGCAACAGAGACACTGCGAGTTCATCCGCGGCTACGTCGTCTACCGCCGCAACTATCAGCACGGGCCGGAACCGCGCGACAACCTTCCACGACGGCCGGGAACCATATCTCAAATTGGGACGGCTGGCCGTGGCCAAGGAATACCGAGGCAACGGCCTCTCCACGCTCTTGGTGCAAACGGCCATCTCGTGGCTCAAGTCCAACCCGTCCTTCTTTGACCCTAGCATCACCGAACTCGGTCTCAAGCAGGTCGGTGCGTCCACCGAGGCAGACATACCCAAGTGGGGTGGTCTTGTCTGTGTTCACGCTCAACAGCATGTCGTGAAAGCATGGGAGAAATGGGGATTCGTTGTCGACCAGGAAATGGGCTCGTGGTGGGAGGAAGGGATCCCCCACGTGGGCATGTTCAGACGACTCGAATTTACTCCCGAGAAACTCCGTATCTAGGGAACCTCGGGCTTCCTTGACAACGACCGCGATGATTGGATTAATGACTTATGACGTTGAAACAAGTTTCTGCTATTCAGATGGGCGCGTTGAGGAAGAGAGAAAAGAGAGAAAAAAAAAA
>SRPU01000877.1:0-13072 GCA_018360185.1 Claviceps lovelessii | reverse complement strand
AAGAAAATGCCTGCCGATGGGCTTACAAAGCCCCTTATTAGCCCTATACACCTTATTTTCTTAGACCTTATAGGGCTAAAACCCCTATAATCTATCGCCAAAGCCACCACAACAATGCCTAGCTAAAGGCACTAAAACAACCATAAAAACACTCGGAAAATCAAAAACAATCACAAAAACAAAGAAAGAATAAGGTCTCTGCTTTCAACAGCAATTCCTTTGCGAAATGCTATGCATTACCATAGTAAAAAGTCATCTACCCTAGAGCCCCGACTTTGGGCTCTATAATTCTGTAATTTATATTTGTTTTAGAATTTTTCTAGATTTTATACGACTTTTTCTTTCGCTTTCACCCTTAGCGCCCTATAATAACTAGCCCTAATACTTCTTCAGAGGGGGTGTTGAAAATAACAGGGTTATTTACAGGGGATTCCTCACTATTAGTGCTATAATTATAGCGCTCATAGAAGCATCTTATAGGGGGGCTTTGCTAGCCAGCAAAGCCAGTGCAAGCCAGCAAGCTTGCGCGCGCGCGCGCGCGCGCGCGCGCGGCACAACCACGGAAATCTGACCGAAGGTCATGTGCATAGAGCTCGCAGCTGTGAGGTCCCTATAAATCTTTACTTTTTAACCTTTTCTACCCTTCTATAACTATTCTAATAGCTATATAGTTAAGCTAATAGCTATTAGGCATAGGGCTAACTTTAGATTAGATTTATAGGGTAATTAGTAAAGCTACAGAGAAATGAATTAAATAGGCTAACTAAGCTGCTAAAGGCAGCTTAGTTAGCAAAGGTGGTTACCCTATAACGTTAGTTTTTGCTATTTTATATAATAAGGAGGAATTTATAAAGAATTTTAAGACTAGATTCTTTATTACTAAATTTAGGGCTTTCTTTCTATATAATTATCTAAAAAATTGATTTTTAGGTTATATATATTAATTTTTACTAAGTTAACTAAATAGCAAGCATATTAGTAGCTAATTTATATAGCTATAAGTTTATTTTTTTATTTTCCTATATAAATAAATTTTATAGAAAATAAAAAGTAGCTTATAAAGCCTAGCTAATAACTAGAATCCACTAATAAGGTTAGAGGGTATATAAGGAAAGGAAGTAAAAAACCCCCTTATAGCCGCTAACTATATAGACCATTAGAATCACTCTTACTAGCCGCGTACACCTATAAAGTTAGATATTAAATATAAATTTTATTAGATATTATTGCAAATTCTTTAGCGAATTAAATAGTGCTAAAAGCAACGTAAAAGCTTCTATTTTACGTAAGATTTAGCTAACTGCAGCTTGCTATAGTGCTCTGCTCTGCAGAGCAGTGGACCTGTGGGTGCACGCTTACTGAGCCCACTACCTTAGTAAGCTGTGCTCTACAGCACCCACCTTAGTTATTTCTAATAATTATTATTCTATAGGCTATTAAGGCCTACTATAGCTATAAGCATTAGGTTTATTTTCTTTAACTATTAGTAAGAAAGTAAATAAATATATTAAACCTTACTACTTTTTAGTAAGGCTAATATAAAGTAAGCTTATAATTATATATATATAGGTATAGTAACCTCTTAAGTATCAAAGGTATAAATTATAAGGCTTTAGTAAAAGCTAATTACTAGTTAGTATTAAAATATATAAAGAGCTATTTAATTATATAAAAGCTAGGGCGCTTTTAAGATATAGTTATTAAAAAGACCTAGAATTATATAGGCTACTATAATTAACATTTAGTTATTTACGTTACCTTAAAAATAAATAAAGTATATAATATATAAATACTTATTAAAATTATTTTATTTTTATAAAAAAGCTTTAATAGCTATAGTAAAGATATATAAATATTAAAGTTAGAACTTTTAAAGGCTTAATAATTAAGCTATTTATTTAGTTTTAATAATAAAACTATTATATTTACTATTTATTTAAATAGTAATAAACTTAAAACTATTATAAAGAAAGAAAAAAAGAAAATATATAACCTTTGTTATCTTCTTTACTTCCTTATAAACCTTTAGTATATACCCTAGGTATACATATTAATTATTTTATATATTGTTATTAATCTTATTAATAAAACTTAGGTAGTATGTTTATTTCTTTTAAAAATTAAAAATATTATTTTTATTAGCCATCTTTTTATTAAAGGTATAAAGGGCTAGAACTACTATAGCTAGGTTTATTTATCAGTAAGGGGATTATACTAGAAGCTATTAGTATTATATAATATAATTTTGTTTTATTTATTATATAAATATTACTTTATACTTTTTCAATATTAGATAACCTTTTTAATAACCTAAATAATATAAATACTCTTTATTCTTTTAAAAAAGTATTAGCTTTTTAGCTTTAAAAAGTAGGTAATATTAACTTTTATTATAGCTATATTACTATTCTAATTATAAATTAAGTAGTTTTAGTAATAAGCTTTAATATATTTCTTAATTTAGTATAAGTTAATATTAAAGGTAATGCTATAGTAGTGTATAAGTACTATTAAGTAGTTAGAATAAAGGATATTATAGCCTATATAGTAGTTACATATTTATTTCTTAAGCTTAATATAAAGCTAAGTAAGCTTTACTATATTTATTTATATACTACTACTAATAAGGTATAGCTTATATGTAAAATAAATTAAAAAATTTATAAATCATTTATTTCAATATTATTTTAGCTATTTAAGCTTAGTAACTATTTATTTCTTTTACTAAAAGTTTATAAATATTATATTTAAGTACTAAAAAAGGTAGCTGAAAATATATTAATAATTATAGCTAAGTTTAAAGACTAAAGCTATATAAGCTTTAATTTTAAATAATAAGTTTTAGTATATTGAAAATTACTTATTATAGTTAAAGCTAATAAACTTAAAATTAGCCTTAAGCTTATATACTATAAAGCTTTACTAGGCTAAAAAAGAAGGCTTTATTATTATTATATAAATTACTTATAAAAAGTCGTTTATACTTCAGTTATATTTAATTAAAGGTTATAAAGGTATTTATAGAAAATATTAAATATATAATAGCTACTTAATAGTATAACCAAGTATAGAGTAGCCTATAATCTATCTATAATAACCTAGATAGCCCTCTTAGCTAGCTTATTTTACTTATAAATATAAGGAGAAGAAGTAGTAAATTTTATTCCCTTTTTAGCTAGCTATTACTAAAAAGCACAATTAACCTCTTTACCCTTATTATAAAGTATAAGGCTTATTTTTACTATATCCCCCTTTAATTTATTTAAAGCCCTAGGACGGTTTAAAATAAGGGTTTTAAAAGGTCTTTTAACTACTTTAGTTTAAGTATAAATTAAGTAGTTAAAATCCTTATCTTTAACCTTTAAAAAATCTAGAATTTCCTTAGCTAATAAGCTAAGTTTCTTTAGTAAAGGTAAGCCTAGGTATCCTAGCCTAATATACTAAATTCTAGCTAAGGTTAGTAAATTTGAATATAAATTTAGCTTAGGGTCTTTTATAAGATTCTCTATAAGCTCTTTTTTAGCTACTATAATATTTTCCTTTTTAGCTTTTTATTAGGCTCCTTAAGAATTATAAGCCTTTTAGTTAGCTATTAAAGGCTTAGGGCTTAATTTAGTAACGATTTTTAGTACTCAACCTATTAATAACTTTTTTATAATTTTTAGAGGCCTTTAATAGCTTTATATTAAAAGAAAAACCTTTTATAAAATTAAATACTTAGTTTATAAGCTTTAGTAAGAAAGATACTATAGAATTAGTAGGTTTTAAGTTAAAATCCTTTAATTTTTTAATTTTTAAGTCTTTCTTAGCCTATATTGGTTCCTTAAAGAGAATTTAAATCTTTAAAAAGTAGCTAGTAGCTATATAACTAAAATAACTATTATAGTGCTTATAAGAGTAACTAGAAAGTGCTTTTCAAAGAGGTGGTATTAATATTTTTTAATTAAATAAAAATCTATACTTTTTAATATTTAAAATAATAATATAAGACTTATTAGCTAAGAAAGACAAATTCTTATATATATAGCTACCTAATAAATAGTGCTTTAGCTTACTTATTATATTTATATTTAAATTTGAAAAATATAGTGTATCTTACAGAACTAAGGGCCTATATTTATTAGAATTTTATTAATATAAAACTAAATATTTAGCCTTTCTATATCCCTTAGAATAAATAAAACCCCTACTAGTAATTATAAGCCTAGCTTACCCCTTTTTATGAAGTATATAGCTTATAAAATATTCCTTAAAATTAACTAAGTAAATAATAAAACCTATATTATAAAAAAAGCGTTTTTTATTTCTTTATTATACAAATTAAAGGCTTTAAAAGATATTTTATCTTTAAGCTTATTAGCTTTAGTGCTAGTTTAACTAAAAGTAATAAATTCTTCAGAATAAATACTAGCATTTTTACTAAAATTACTACTAGCACTAAGGCTACTAGGTGTTTTATAAAGCTTTAAGGCACCTAAAGAAAGGTTAAAATTTTCTAATATTAAGGATCCCTCTTAACCCTTATTTTTATTCTTAGCTTTCTTAAAGGACTTTTTACCCTTATTTTTACCCTTTATCTTAAAATTAGGGTTAAAATTCCCCTTATGTTCTTAAGAGGAATTCTTCTTTTTCTTATTCTTAATAGAATATTTAGAGGTTTTATTTTTTTTAGAGCCTCTATAAATAAATTCTTTAAAAGTAGTAATAGCTTTATAATATAAAGCTCTAAATATTAAAGAGCTTTTATTCCTTTACTCTTTTAATAAATTACCTATAAGAAATTATAAATTTAGTGCCTTTATAGAGGCCTTTAGAGCCTTATTAATTCTAATAAAACAATATTACCTTTTAGCCTACTAGAGAAAGATTAACTTTAGAGCTTATAAATATTAGTTTACTTAGGTTATAGGCTTTATAGAAATACTTACTAAATTTAGCTTAGCTAGTAGGTTATTAAATAAAGCATTAAAGGACTCTAAAAACCACTTATAACCTTAGAAATTTAAGCTATAAAATTAGTTATATAGGGTACTACGCTATATTTTAATACTTTAAGAATACTAGTGGACTAGAATACTATATATCTCTAAGGGGTTTGTTTACTAAATTATAGTATTTTTGAGGCCTTAAGTGCAGCTATCTCTAAAAAGTATAAGGATAATAGCTTAGTTAGAATTACTAAGATTTTTAGCAATACTAGAATTTTCTAAAAAATTAGGCATTTCTAGTGCCCTAAATTAAGTATTTAGGGCCTGTTTTTACTAATTAAAATTTCTAGCCCCTTCAGCTAGCCCCCTCTAGAAAGCTATAAACCCTTTTATTAAATTTCTTAATAATAAAATCATTAAAGAAATTAAGAATATCTATGTTTTTATTTATAGTTTCCTAAGTGTTTTTGTATACTAGTTTAGCTATAAGTTCTAAAGCTATAACTAAGGTAGAAGTAATAGTAGCTAGTAAGATTTATAATCTTTTTAGAATATTAGAAATATTATTATTTTACTATAAAATCTATTAATTTACATACTCTACCCATAACTACTCAAGGTTGTAGCCCCTTAGCTAATTTAGCCTAGATCTTTTAAATTCTTTTTTTTTAATAAAAGAGAATACTTCTATATTTCTTTATTTTATAGAAGTAAGAATTCTTCCATTTTACTCTTTTAATAAAGGCAGTCTTCTAAATTATAGTAAAATTACTGTATTTCTTACTTTTCATTAAAATAAAAATTTTCTATATCTTTCTTTTTATAGAAGTATAAAATCTTTTATATCTTTATTTTTATAAAAGTAAAGTCTTCTATAGATTTTTTATTTTATTTATAAGAAAAGTTTTTATAAAGTAAAATATCCTTATTCTTACTAATCCTAAATTGTTATAGAAGTAGGAATTCTTCTATACTATATTTTTCCTATTTTATAGAAAGGAAAACTTCTTTTTAGTAAATTTATTCTTTTTTATAAAAGTATTAATAACTTTTATACTCTTTATAAATATAGTAGTATTTTTATTTTATTATAGAAAAAGTTAGTTAATTTTCTAAATACTAAAAGTTCCCTTTTAAGCTTATAACCTATTAGAAATAACTAAGGTAAGTGCTATAGAGTATAGCTTATTAAGATAATAGGCTTAGGAAGTATATGTATATAAATTTACTGCTCTATAGAGTAAAGCACTACAGTGTTATGGACTAGCCTAGATGGCTACTGCAATCTAGTGTTAATAAAGTTATTATTATCTATAAAGGGGAAGGGGAGACTACTATCTCTCTCCTCTATATATACACTATATATATAGTATATATCCTTAGGGTTTGCCCTATAGGTATAATAGGTCTCCTTATATACCCCTTTTTTACTTTACTAAGGATCTAAGCTACTAGCTTAAATCTATTATATAGCCCCTTTATTTATACTACCTTTAAGCTATTAGCTAACTAATAGCTATTTAAGTAATAATAATAATATAAAATTATTAGTAATATAATCTAATAAGTAGAACTATTATATTTTAACTAGTTATAATATAGTGCTTATTAATAATAAATAAACCTAAAAATAAAAATCCTAAAATTCTAAATTAGCTAGTTAATTATATACTAGCTATTAATTATAAATATTCTATTTAGCCCTTAAGTCCTTATAAATATAAATTTTATATTATTTTTTTATTTTACTTTTTATTAATATTTAGATTTCTATTTAAAAGCTTATTATTATTATTTTACTTTTAGCTTACCTTTATTCTTTTTTTTATAATTTTTTAAAAAACTATATAAAAAATATTTTTTTTTTTTAATATTAATTCTTTATTATTTTTTATTAAATTCTCTTAATAAGCCCTCCTACTTTTATTTACTACCTTAGGTATACTTAGCTAAGTATAGTAAAAATATAGCTACTATTATTAATACTTTCTCTCCCTCTTTTTTACTTTTAAATAACTATTATATTTTAAGCTATTATAAAGTAAAGAGTAACTTTAAAAATAAGTTATTTATCTTTATTAACCTTTTTAATTTAAATATATAATACTTATTCTATATTATATATATAGCTAATAATAGCTTATTTTTATATATTTTAAGCTTAGTATATTTTTATAAAAAGTATAAAAAAAGAAAAATAATATATATATAAAATATTACTATATTTACTTAAAGCCTTACTCTATACTGCCTTACTTATAAAATAATAGTAGTTATTTATTATAATAATACTATAAAGGTATTATATATTTTTACTTATAATATTATTAATAGTAAGAGGTAAAAGATTATATTAATTAAGCTATTTAAGGCTTTTTATATTTAATTTATAGCTACTTTATATACTATTAAAAAGTATACTATACCTATAGTAGCTATTAATTTCTTATTTTTATTTACCTTAACTTATTTAAAGTATTTTTAGTTTATTATTATAAAAATACCTAAATATTTTTTACTTACTATTAATATTAATTTTATTATAATTTATTCTTTAAAAACTAATATTAATTATACTAATACTTAGTTATTTAAAGTATAGTATCAAATTAAATAGTTAATACCTATATATTAGAATTTATTTATTAATATTTAAATATATTAAACTATTATATTTACTTTTTCTTTATTTATTAATAAGTATTTATATATATTTATACTACCCCCTTTTATTAATTTTTATAAAGTTATATTTATTTCTTTTAAAAGCTTTTTTAAATTTATATTAAGTCCTTTTAGAAATCTTTTTAAAGTTATATTACTTTTTTTTTATAATTTCTTTAAAAATAAGCCTACTTTATTAGTTTATTTTAGTCTTTTAAATTTATTTTAATTACTATTTACTTTTATTATTATATTATTACTATTATTTTTAGTTAGTTTTATTTAAACCTAAGGTATAATTAGCTTAGGGCTAATAAACCCTTTCTTATTTACTATAAGCCAAAAGCTATTCCTATTACCTAACCTTAACTTATTCTTTATAGCTATATTTACTAAATAATATAAAAAAAAAAAAGAAAGAAAAAGAAAACTTATTTAAATTTCTTATTTACTTTATTAAAAAATAAATAATATTAAAGTATAAGGGTATTAAAGCTAAATTAAAGCCTATATAAAGATTATTATTATTAAAGTATATATTAAATAGTATAATATATAAAGCTAATTAAGAAATATATTATACCTATATTAGGCTATTATTATAATATATATTACTTTAGTATAATTTAAATAGTATTAAAGCTTTAGTATTTTATAGGTTTTTAAGTAGTTTTTATATTAATTATATATAGCTTACTTACTTAATTAATATATTATAATACTTACTATATTCTTTAGTATTCTTTATAATTAAAATAAACTTAATTTAATACTTTAGGGGTTTATTTACTTTATTATTTTAAAGCTATATAAAGCTTAAGTAAGAGTTTTATAATACTTAAAAAGAAAGGGAATTATTTATTATATATTTTATTAAATTAATATAAAAAATAAAATATATTCCTTTTAAAATATTTAGTTTTATAATAAAAGGGGTTAGAATATTAAGTATAGTATATTTAGCTATTATTTAATTTAGCTTTTTACTTAAATAAAAAGTATAAATATTATAAAGGCTAAGCTATACTTTATTTCTTAGCTAATAATATTTTACTAAATAGTATAACTTATTAAAGAATTTCTATTATTATTATTAAGTAAAGTTAATAGTAGCTTAAGTAAGTATTATATTTTATTTAATATATTTAAAAAACTAAACTATTTAACTCTTAACTAATATATAGCTTTAGCTAAAAGCTAGTATATATTAAATAAAATTAATATTAAAACTATAAAGAGCTATATATATACTAAGGCTAATAATTAAAAAAGTATAATTATTAAGGGTAAGCTAATATACTATAAAATATATAAGTTAGTTTATTTAAGTAAAGAAGATTATTATTCTAAGTATTACCTATATTTTTTAATTTATATATTTAGTATTATTATTAATTTAAAAATAGTAAAATATAGAAAGAAGCTATATAGTACTAATAAGGAAGTAAAGTATTAATTAAAACCTACTTACTTAATTTAAGCCTTAGTTTAATATAATACTTAAGGGGAATTTATAAAAATACTATTAATAATTAAAAAAGTATTAAATATATACTTTAGTATTTATACTTATTATAGCTTTTACCTATATATACTTAAAGAGATAGTTTATAATAACTATAAAGAACTAAAGAGTATTTATATTAAATTCTAAAAGGTTAATTATAAAGTTTACTAAAATCTATAACTAATATTTATTTAATACTAAAATAAATTAAAGAAGGCCCTAATATAAGCACTAGCTTTTATAAGCCTTATAGTAATAGTAGTCTTATATATACTATATAATATTTATTAATATACCTTTTTAGTAAAAGCTATAATAAAGTGCCTAAAAGGTTATATTTTTTTTTAAGTAGCTTAATAAAGATAAGTTATAGGTTTATTAAATTAATATTATAATAAAAGGCTTATACTATAGTGCTTAAAGATAGCTTTAAAATAATAAAGTATTATAAGCATTAATTATATAATTACTAATTTATTAATAAGTAGCTACCTTAGTAAGGAACCTTTAAGCTTTAAATTATATTATTATAATCTTTAGTTAATATATAAGGTTAGCTTATATACTTTAGTTTTAAAGGCTTTAAAGATAAGTATTAATAAAGAAATCTTACCTTTATAAGTTAGTAATAGTAGCTATATTTTAAGTTTAATTAATATTTAATATAAAAAATAACTAAATAAAAAGTAAGTATAATAAGTATATAACTAATACTAGGTATAGTAAAGGCTAGGTTAAAGCTAGTCCCCCTAATTTATTTTATTTATATTTTGATAGTATATTTAAGTATATTACTTAAAAGCCTAAGTAATAATAAAGGTAAAAATTAAAAAAAAGAGAGTTTTTACTTAGTAGGCTTAGTATTTTAATATTTTCTAAGGGTTAGTAAAATATTCTAAATTCTTATAATTAATAAGAATTATAAATAATTTAAAGATACTATAGAGTTTAGCTAACTATACTTTAAGATATAAGATAATACTAAGTAACTTTTTATTATAAATTATATAGTTTTATTAAAGGGGTATAAAATAGGCTAAGTAATAAGCTATTAGTTATAGTACCTTTATTATATTATATTAAAAAAGGTACTTACTAAGCGCCTCTTTAAATATATTAGCTTTAACTACTATATTTAAAGCTAGGTTTTATTATATAAAAATAAAGGCTAATAAGAATATATCTTTAAAATATTAAAAAGCTACTTAATATATAGAGAATTAAATAAATAAAATACCCTTTTTAATAAGGTTAAGTAAGGGTTTAGTAAGGTTTAAAAAGTTAGCTATAAACTTTTAATAAAAGTTTAGAAAGCTTAAAAAGCTATATATACTTTATACCTATATTAATACCTTTTACTTCTAAATTATTATTACCTTAGCTAGATTTAAATATATAATATAGCTAGCTTAAATAATAAACCCTAGGTATTTAAGCTTAATTACTCTAAATATATACTTATTAATATTAAAATATAGGCTAGCTTATTAAAGGTATAAAAGAATATCCTTAGTGCGCTTTATATACTTTTTTTATATTTTATTAGTATAAATAAGGATATTATTTAAATAGGCTATAATATAAGCCCTTAAGGTATTCTTTAAGGCTTTATTAATATACTACTAAAATATTATAAGTACTTTAACTAAGCTAAAGGGGTATACTAGCTATTTAAAGAAGCTAAACTATATTTAAAATATTATTAAGGCTTTATTCTTTTTTACTATATATAGATAGTAAAAGATAGTATAAATATGTTAAGCTAGTCGCTTAGGAATCAGGGGCGATTAGGTAGGACGAATATGATAGGAATTGGTATGCATTTAAATGATAGGGCTAGCTATATATTCAAGCTAAGACTTATCCTTCTTTTCCTTAGAGGTAATTCCCTATTAAATCCCTAGAGAATATCCCCTTATTCTATAGTATCTTTATTCTATAACACGCCACTAATGCATAGATATTTAGTTTATTCCAATATCTAATTATCTCCAATTAGGTATAGAATCATTATTGTAAGGTGGACTAATGAATGTAATAATTAGGTCTAATTCCCTTTATTACTAGATTGGGCATAATAATTATTCCCCCCTTATAACAACATTAACCTAATATTATTTTTTTAATTAGCCCTTATTTTTATTTGTTTTTATTTCTATTTTAGGACTAGTAATGTATACTAATTTAGTGTATAATTATAGACCTAATAGGCATTATTTAGTAGGGTAAAAGATTTCTATTTTTTAGCGTTTTCCTTTTCCTTTATACCCCTTATTTCCTTGTTAATTATCTTCTAATTCCTAATATATTTTACAGGATCTTTTTTATTTATACCTAATTTGTTTAATAATATTAAAATTATCTAAAAGACCTCTCATAATACTAGCATCTAGCATTAAACCCTTAAAGGATAGGACCTAAAAGGTCTTAAACCTAAAATTATTAGGTGATTTAGTAAGTTATTATAAAATTATAATAGAAATTAAGAAAATTAATTAATTAGATAGGACTAAATTATTAAAAATTTAATTTCCTTAAGGACCTATTAAATTAGGTATATTTTGACTTTATTCTAATTTAGAGTACATTCTTATATAAGTTATTTTAGTTAGTTTATTATTTAATTATATTTAATCCTATATTTAATACTAGTTTTATTGGCTGCTCTATATTAGAATGCTAAGCTAAATTATAATATAATTCTGCATTTAATGCTAGCACTAATTCTAGTTTAAATTAGAGACTTTTTTCTTTATCTACGCATTTTACCCTAAGGGATAGGACATTTACTATTAAATTAAATAATAAATTAAGTTCCCTGCTTTCTTACACTCACTATTATACTCTAAAGCGTAAAGAGAAAAAATAGAAGAAATTAGCTAAAAAAGCTATTAAAAAGATTTGCCTTAGCAATTCTATATCTAAATCCTTAGGGATTTAGGTTATTTTTATAACCCTAAAAAAAGAAAAGAAGTTATATTTAACTATAACTTCTACACCTACTTATATAGAATTAAGCAAATTTATATAGAATTGGGCTAGAACTATATTAGAAGATACCACTATTGCTATCTAAGCTAAAAAGTGCATTTAGTGTTTAAAAATAACACTAACTAGTTTAGAAATTATAGTAAAGAAGGGGTAATTTACCTCCCTTTTTTCTACTTATAAAGACATTTCTAATAGTATAAAATATTATTATTATACTTTAGGTGCGACTTTTTGCTATAATATAAGTATTAGCATTAAATTCTATTAATAATTCCCTAATACTTTGCTTAAATGCCTTAATTGCTATTAGTATATTACAATAATTTTATTAATACGCGTAAATTCGTAGATAATTTAATGTATTCTACTAGTAATAAATTTGTGTTATTAGGGCGAAAGATATAGGAGCACTTCTGCAATCTTTTTTCCTTATTTATACAGTTTATTCTAGACTATTACTATAACAATAGTTTCCGCTTCAACTAGAAATAGTTAGAGATAAGGAATTTAAAAAATGTTTTTTTTTTTTAATAATCCTAATTAGAGGTAGAATTATAGGCAAATATTAACAAATATAACAATAAAGTAACCGCTACTTAATTAGTCCGCGAAAATTTATTTATAATACCTAAAAAAATAGTAAGTTTTCCTTCCCCTTTTAATTTTTAACTAATTTAGGGTGGAATAGTTAAGCAAAGATTAAGCTAAATTTTAGCATAATCAGTTGCCACGTTTAGCTAGCACTAATCGTTATTTATAAACGTATAGAACAATAGTCTTAATTTTTATTAAATCAATAGCCACTTTTAATAAGAATATAGAAAATGTTAATCTTAATGTAACTTTTAAAAGAATCTTTACTAAAACTTTAGTAGATTAAGGAACTAAGATTTTTTTTTTTTTTATAATTAGAGTAAAATAAATAGGTAAATGTTTTTTTTTTTTATATAAAAAAATAGGAATAAATTTAATAGGAATAATA
>SRPU01000876.1:0-13082 GCA_018360185.1 Claviceps lovelessii | reverse complement strand
CTAACCTTAGTAAGGGCAGTGTCCCTATATATTCTCTAATTACTATTTAAAGAAAAAAGCTTAAGAATTAGCTATAATACTATATAGACTTTTTTAAAGCTGTCTCCCCTTAAGAGAACCTTTTTAGAGAAGTTTTACGTGCTTATTCTAAACTCTAGAAGCCTACCTATGCTAAAAAATAAACTAGTAGTGTTATTATTCCTACGGAGCTTGCCTATTCTAAGGGGTATTTTATAATAGCAGTTGTAAAATGCCTTAAATAAAAGCTATCTTTCCTTATATAGATATTGTGACGGGGGGAAAAGAAACACAACACCAAAAGGAGCGGTATGCCCACAAACGCAACGAAGCTCCCCGTCGTATTCCGGATTGTGATGGTGGCAAGCGGGCACTCAGAAGAGGGAAACCCGCATAAGAAAAGTCGTAGATAGTTGGAATTCTTTCTAATTAGATAGTTCAGAATATTAGAAAGTTAAAAATAGCAAGGGATTTATAACAAAATATAGAATATCTTCAACACAGCAGCAACCGCAGCTAGGTCATCAGAACATTATGGCAATAGGTGCTTTCATACCTATGCACTAAAATCGAAAAACAGGAAATGGATAGCATTTTTCAACTATCTAAGGGCTTAGGACCTTTTTATACTATCTAATCAGATAGTCTAATTACATTGCGCTAAGGTCCAATGCCCTTAGTCGTCACAATGACCTCTTTCCACCTATCTATGGCCCATATCTCTTTAGCCCTAACACAACACCTCCCTAGGCTTATAGTTCTAGAGAAGCGACTATAAGCCAACAAAAACAATATTAACAAGACTTAAATAAATAAGATTCTTCTAATTAAATAATCCTAATACATTCTCAGTTTAATTTCATTCTTCTAGTCCTCTTTAACAACCTAGGCGTTATTAGGGTTATTAGGTTGTCTTTCCTTCCTTACTGTTTCTTTAGCATAACCAATTAACTTTTTATTATATTATAATATCGCTAAGCCCTTTTAGCATAAGATTCTGCTTCTTCCCTATTGCCTCTCGTTTTTATATATGCTCTTACTGCAATTTCCTCCTAAGCTTTGTAGGCCACTAATTCTAGGGGAATAATTAATAAATATAACCTAGAACTAAGGGAGAAAGCTAAAATATTGCATTAAGGGACCTTCTTATAACATAGCTTAGGCAGCAAACCTATTATAGTAGTATAGGCTGCTTCCTAAAGGTTAATTTCTTTAGCATCCCTTAATAATGCATTATAAGCTAAATCTTACTCTTCTCCCTCTAATCCTATAAAGCGAGCAGCCTATAGCCATTTACTACAGTTAGCTTTATTTAACTTCTGCTATAACGCCTCTTTAGCTTAAGCTTCTTTTGCAACATACTTAGCAATATTGCTGTCCAGCTATATTTATGCCTTAGCTATAAATTCTTCCCGCTAGTGTTGCTTTAAGGCCTCTTCCTCCTTATATAGACTACTAAACAAAGGTATGGACAGTTGTAAGAGATTTATAAGAGTACTTAAGGTTAATATACTACGTTTACACTGTCTCCTAGCCTTATTAAGGGGTTAAGGGGACTGCCTAAGCAGCATAAGCGCTTCTAATGCAATAATAGGCAATAATAAAGGACTTTTAGGAGAAAGAACCTTCTAATTAAATGCTTTTTATAGAATTAGTAGTAAAAGAGGGGAGCGATTTATTCTTTATAAGGTTGTATTATTATTAAGTTCTAGCCTTTATTGGATTATTTGCCTTAGAACAATACTATTAATAATTTAGGGCTTAGGATATATTGTAATTATTAGCAAGGCCTAAGAATCCTATAGTTGCACGTTTTAGAACTGCGCCTACTCCTAATTATATATTATAACTCGTTTAATATTGCTTAAACAATAGTTTTAGGCTACTAATGTAAGAGAGGGTGACTAGCCTCCCCTAGCTATTTAGCTAAGAATTTAGGGAAAAAGGAATTTCCCCTTAGGTCTTTAATTAAGATAGCTAATATTAAACCTAATACATTGACGTCCTTAGTTAAGATTAAATAGTATAGTATATCCTAATTTATTTGCAGCCATATTAGCAAATAGGCGTAGAGTTCTTTGTATCCTAACTCTATATATAGGTAGGTTATTAAGAATATTATCTATAAATACCCACTGCCGTAGAGGAAGCTTAAAACAAGCTATAGGCTGTCCTAGTAAAGGAGGTCTAATAATAGCTTTCATAGGAATCTTCATTTTAGCTTAGTTATCTAAAATCCTACTGCAGCGGATTCTAATAAAACCCCTTAAGGTATAAATAAAGAAGGCAAGATAGGCATAGCCATACTTATAGGTACTATTTTAGGCCAGTCTAGGGACTATAATAGCTCTAAACTTATATAGGTAATTTAGCATTTATAAAACTTACTTAAACCCCTTAACAAACTTCTTAAACCTAGCTTCGCAACTATAAGAAAGAGTATTATAAAAGTATAGGCAGCCTATATATTAATTAAAGATAAAGGCTGTCCAGTGGTTTATAAAGTAAACAAACCCTATAGTGAAGCATCTACTATACTAATCCTAGTGCAACAAGTATATATTCCTTTAGCCGCTATATTAAATATTAACTAAATTGTTATTTAAAAGCCTATTATATACACTAGGGATTTTAGTTTTATATTTCTTAATTATTATATTTATATCTTTAATGCAGAACTTATAGGGTAGGAAAACTATATATTTCTTAAGGCCTCGCCTAATAATTCTTCCTATAGCAATAAGGGTAAACTAGTTAAGCTAATTATTCCTAAATCCTATAAAAAGAGCATATAAGAGTCCATAGACATCGCTTAGGTATCCTTGCTACTTTGTCTCTATCTAGCCTGCGTTAATTAGC
Organism: Claviceps lovelessii; assembly: GCA_018360185.1. NCBI lineage: Eukaryota > Fungi > Ascomycota > Sordariomycetes > Hypocreales > Clavicipitaceae > Claviceps > Claviceps lovelessii. The sequence continues at coordinate 10,205 of SRPU01000876.1, read as the reverse complement.
CTTGTCTCTATATAGCTATCTATATCAAATAGCTAAGCGTTAAAGTGCACTATATAGGATAGCCAGTAAAATCTTAGCTAAAAGACCGCAGGCTAAGCTAAGAATATCTAATTAAGTGGAACAGCAACAAGTAACATTTCTAAAGTTATGTAAAATTTGCCTAATCTGCTGTATAATTCAGCAATTGCAGTAAGTAGAGGTAAACTTCACAGGCAAAAGTAATCTACTTCCCTAGGATTAATATATTAAATATTCTAAGGAATGCCATACTGCTAAGGGATATAGTTAGTTATATTAGTAACTAATTAAATAGTTTAAATAGTAGAAAGTTAAGAAAAACAAAAGTATAGCTTTTTTTCTTTATAAATAAAGTAAAATCCGTAGGCTTCTTAGGCAAGGAAAGGAATAGTATATCTTATAGGAATATATATAGCTATAGGAGGGAAACTTAGAGCAGGAAAAAGGGACAATATAGGCTTACATAAGCAGGGAGGTTTCTTAAAAGGTAAGGTTATAAGAGAAGGAGAGAAGAGGGAGGAAAAAGAGGTGGGAAAAGAGATAGGCAAGGCTGCGTTTATTATAATAATGCAACTTAGCACCTAATTTTTATTAAAACAACAATCGCCTAGGAGACTAACTGTTAGGCAGACTATCTAATTAGTTGCTAGCTATTAACTTTAAGTCAGTGATTTACAGCATAACCTTTTCTATATAGAGCTCTTAAACGTATCTCCCACTCTTTTATTATCTTATTGTTTTTCTTCTTTCTTTACTAACCCCTTTTTCCTTTAAATGCTCTATCTTTTTAAATACTCTAATAACTCTTTCTATTATAAATTATCTTAACTAGCCTTATTCTTAGCTCCCTAATGTCCTTAACATTATTACTTAAAAGGTTAATAAACAGTCCCTTTCTTCTTTAAACGATTTAGCATAGCGTAATAGAGGCGCAATTTTTCATATAATAACCGAGACCTATATAGTATATGATTTATCTAATTAGATTATAGACGTTGGAGCTAACGACTCCTAAGTTCTATTATCTTTTCTAGATTTCGGTGCTTAGCAGCACTAACCTTAGCAAGGGCGGTGTCTCTATATATTCTCTAATTACTATTTAAAGAAAAAAGCTTAAGAATTAGCTATAATACTACGCAGACTTCTTTAAAGCTATCTCCCCTTAGGAGAACCTTTTTAGAGAAGTTCTACGTGCTTATTCTAAACTCTAGAAGCCTACCTATGCTAAAAGATAGACTAGTAGTGTTGTTATTCCTATGGAGCTTGCCCATCCTAAGGGGTATTTTATAATAGTAGTTGTGGAACGCCCTAAATAAAAGCTATCTTTCCTTATGTAGATATATAGGATAGTAAATAAGGCATTTTACTCTTCTTATGCTAATATATATCTTAAGATAGTCACTGCTTTTAGAGAGCATATAAGTGCCCCTTATTATGGATATGTTTCTTTTAGAAACGTCCGCAACGGTGCCTATAGTAATTATATTTAGAAGTCTAAGAGCTATAAGTGGGCGCGAGCCTAGGGATATTGTGTAGAAGCCGGCAATACTTATCCCCTTATACCCTTCTTAGGAAAAGAGGCTAAGGGGGCTAATGTAAGGGACCTCCTAAATATTAGGTTGCTTGGTTTTGGTACTCTGGATAGGAATATGGCACCTGTTATTTTTATTAATCTCCCCCCTCCTTATCCTATGTTATAGTGGGATTAAAGGGTTTTATTATAGGAAGATGCTTATAATAAATAGAAGAGAATAGTAGAGCTAAACCTAAGTGAATGGATTATTTAATTAGAGAGGAAATAAAATAAAAGAGAAAGAAAAGAAGAAAGAGAAACAAAAGGAAAAGAGAAAAAAAAATAAATAGGGAAGGGTTAAACCTTTAGTATATGTAGCTAGTAAACAAGTCCTTAAATAATTAGTTAAATAATTAATAAGGTATAATATATAGGCAGAACTAATTAATTAAATGATATAAGTAAAGAATGTTAGGCTCTCCCCTCCCTAGGGGATAAGGCAAATTAGGCCTTATTACTAACTAGAGGCAAAAGAAAAGAAAGCAAGAGTTAATAATCATAACAACAATAATAGGGCATATAAAGGAATAATGGGGTTTAATAAACATAATAGGTTAGGAATTAATTAAAAGGCAGTATACCTGGTATTTACGCTGTTGCTCCTTACTAAGGCCTGGGATCTAGACTTTAATTTAGTAATAAGGGTACTGTTGCAGTAGCACAGGCACCTCCCTATCTAAAGATTCCTTATCTTCTAAGATACCCCTTAGAAAAGGAGTATTGTCTTATTAGGCAACTATCTAATCAGATATCTTATAAGTGGCATTTGCTAGCAGGAGTTCTTAAAGATTATTATCTATATCGTACGGGACGGGTTTGGGTCTAGCTTATTGTTGCGATGGCTAGTGCAGCTAACTATCCGCAGAGGAAGCCCACTAGCCCTTATTGTTAGGCACGAATTTCTTAATGTAATTGCCGCTAATTGTCTTATTAAGCATAATGCCATCTAGGGTCCGGAGTCTGTAGGCTTTTGTAACTAGTGCTTAACTATAAATTTAGAAAGGCCTATTCTATCTTATTATTAACTTCTAGGTAGAAGACATATCTATAGACCAGCGCATATTATAAATAAGAATAAGATCCCCTGTAACTAATTAATTAGAAGGTTTTTGGATTAAAGCAGCTTAGTTTTTATCTATTCTTGCTGCAAGTCCCTTCTAAAACTAAAGGACTTTATTTTATACTGCAGCAATATCTTCTTCTTTTCGCTGGAGGATATGGATCCTAGCCTCGAAAAGATCTTGTGCTGTAGTTACCTTATCCTAGTTAATAAGTCGCTATGTTAGAAATTCTACTTTAAGGGGCAGTAGGGGCTCCTATTTATAGATAAGGTAGAAGGCTAACTAGCTATAAGAGGATCTAATTATAATGCAATTAGCAAGAAGAGCTTGTTTAAGATGCCTTAGCCACTTCCTATTAAAGCTGCCTATTTTTGCAAGTGTGGATACTAGGGACTAATGCCTAGCTTCTATAAGGCCGTTCGCTTTAGGGTTGTATTTAGACGTTTGTATACCCTTTATTCCTAGTTAAGCTAAGGCTTTGCTTAGTTTCCCTCTTATTTCTGGCCCTCTATTGTAAATAATAAACGGGATTAGGCTAAACCTGCTAATTAAATTATTAAGGAACTTTTAGATAGCTTTAATAGTAGCAGCGTGTACTAGCATAGCTTTAACCTAGCCTATGAGATTGCACCTAGCTTCTAGGAGATACTTATACCTATAATTAGATAGTAGGTATTAAGTATTAATGTAAATCTTGCTTATAGGGTTGCCTGGAGCGATAGGTATTGCAATCTTACGCGGGCGCTAGGGCGTGTATTTTTAATAGACCTTGCAATAGCAAAGCATTTCTTATACTGTATTCTATATTTTCCTCTAATAGTACCTTTAATAAGCTGCCTAATAGACTACTTCTATACCTTTATAAGCCATTAAGAGATGGATAGCCTTAATAATCAATTATTGCTTATCTAGGTTATCTATAATAAGTATAGGGCCTTTTATAGTGCTAGTAGGCCTCTTAAAGAGCTTTCTGCCTTTAAGAAAGAACCCTAGGGCCTTTTTCCTTAGGCAATAAAAGTGCTTTGCTAATTAATTAGATAGTTTCTCTAGAGTTTAGAGGTAGAGAATGATTTGCCTTAACTTAGAGTTATAAAGTGCTGTTTCTACCTCCCTAAGTTAATTAGTATTAAGCTAAAGGTTAATAAATTTCTTAATATCCTCTTCTATAACCTTATCTAGATTATTAGAAGGGCCTGGACCCTTTTATAATAGCCTATCTATAGCTTAATTCTGCTTTTTAGGAATATATTAGACTGTAAAGTTAAAGAGAAGGATATAGCTAAGCTAGTAGGTAATAATAGCACTAGGGACGTTATTAATAGCGCCTTAAAGCTAATGCTTTAGCACTATTAAATTAGTCTTTAGGATAAAGGGAACCCTAAATAGATAGATATAAAGTCTGTAAAGAGCGTAAAGCAGAGCATAACATTCCTATTTGGTTGCATTATATTTAACCTCGGCATTATTCTATGTGCCGCTTTTAAACTATATAGGGTGTCGCTTGCCTTTATACTCTTAAGAGAGAGCAGCACCCTAGCCTATATTACTAGCATTAACTATAAGTATAATATCTCTATAGCCCTTAGTTAGATTAATTAATTATAAGGTTGGTGCGCTAGTTACTGTGTTAATTACCTTTCTTATAGCTTCCTTATGTTCTAGGCCCTACGTCCATTCTGTTTTCTTACGCAGTAATGTTACTAAAGGCAGTGTAATTGTGGCGAAATAGGGTATTTAGAGATAGTAGAAAGTAGTAAGGCTAAGGAAGGAATGTATATTCCTTAGATTATTATAAGTAACCTATTTCTTAAGCTTAAGAATCTTTTCTTTAGCGGGCCTGCGGCTATATGTTCTATAGATATACCCTATTATAATAGTAGTAGGTTAATAGAATTTGCTTTTAACTGTAGAAGTAGTGTAACTAGTAAGTTTAAGGTTTAAAAGGATATTATCTAAATTAATTAAATGTTTTATAATATATTTTTAGACTTTAGGTAAGATCTTGGTATTATTGTATGTAGTAATGGGTCCCTTTATAGCAATATTATTAAGGAAGGGCGCATAGATATAGAGTATTAAGTTAAAAAGAATGCGCTCTATAATCCTAATGAATTGTATAACTAAGTTTATAGCTCCTTAAGGCAGGCAGTAAAGCCTTAAAAGTCCTATAGGAGTTATAATTATAGTAAGATCCTAGCTTATAGTAGCTAACTCTACCTAATTATACCTAGAAAGGAAGTTAATAAGCAAAAGCATCTTATATATTAAGAATTCCTCGCTAAATGATTTAGCACCTTGCGGAATACCTACATTCTAAATAGTAATACTGTTATACTTTATAGCGGATAGAATTAACCTAATCCCCCTATCTTTCTTTATAACTAGAAAGTAAGGGTTCCGATAGGAACTATAAGATTCTTCTAATAAATTATAATCTAACTTTTTCTTTAATAATTTAATTAATTTTCCTTAAAGGGCATAAGGAATTAGAATTAACCTTGCCTGCTAAGCTAAGTGCTTAATAACCTTAATAACTTAAGGGGGCGTAATAAGGGGGTTAACCTTTCTAATATTAGATAAGTCCTAGCCTAGAGTAGCCTCCCTATTACTAAGGATCTCCTTAAAAACATTAAGTTCTTAAGGGGTAAGATATTCTTTAGTCTCGTAAACTATTTAATTAAGTCTTTCTTAAGTTAACCGAAATCCCCTTGGATATTTAGAGAATCGTCCTATAATAAATTCCTTATACTTCCCATTGGTATTAAGGCACGCCTTAACTTTATCCCACTTCTTTATCTTCTATTTTAGGTCTCTATTAGGGACAGACCTATTGGAAGGAATGTTATTAAGGGGATGCACCTTTTAACTAATGCGCTTGTATATAGTGTTCACTATTAGATTAGATAATTACATGCGGCGAGATAGCTAGATTTCCTTAGCAGCGTTATCTAGTCAGTTAGTCCAACTAGCAAGGGCTTATCTAAAGATAAGCGCTATAATCTTATCCCCTTCCTTTTTAGTAATTAGTATTAAAATCTTATCTTTTTCTAGTTTAAAGTTTATTTCTTTTTGTACTATCTAATTAGATGGCTTTAACTCTTCGCCTAACTTTTCCTTGCTTATTATAAGCGAGTTAACTATAACCTCTAAGGGCAGCGCCTTATTAACCATATCCCATATAACCGATCCGGCAGCGCGAGATATAATAACAATGTTTCCAAAGTAACATTTTATTCTTAGCTCCCTATAGCCTTAGCTGTAATTAAATAATACCTATGCTTATTAAATAAATAGTATTCCTAGGATTAAGGGAACTAAAACCGTATTAGGTGCTATATAAAAGCATACTAGCATCTAAACATTGCTAAGGAAGAGCTTTATATAAACTTCTCCCTTAAGTTTAATAGCATTATTTAAGTAGGAAGTGCTATTAGCGTTAACGTTCATTGGATATATCTTTAAACTAGCTTTACGCGTAAATTCTTCCGCAATTAAGTTCTCTTATAACCTATAATTAATTAGGGCTAGTATAAGTGGTCCTTCTAGCTCCCTAAGGCAGACCTATAGGTAGGGGAGGTCTTATAGATGGCTTACTATTATATATAGGTAGACTACTTTATGGGTTTCTTCCTTATTATTTAGCGCCTAACCGATCTAAGCTAAGTTAGTTTTAATGTGATTAAATAAATTATAGCCTAGGTAAAGCGGGTTAGCATAGAAAGTTTTTACTCCCAGCCTTTCTTATAGTTGCTTCTATAAGGCACTGCTAACCTTAACTATAGCATCCCTAACCAGTTGTACACTAAGCTCCTTAGCATCTTTTCCCTTATCCTTTTTAATAAGCTTAGTTATAGTTTAAATAACCTAGCTTATTATTCTTTAATTAGATAATCCCTATACTTCCTAGTGCTAATAGTCTTAAGGTTGGATTGCTTTGGCTAACTTTAACATCCTATTATAATAAAAGACTTCCTTAATCCCCTTAGCGTAGGTAGAGCATTCGCTAGCAGCTAATCTAGCTAATAGCGGAAAGAGCTTAAAGAGGTCTTACAGGCTTATGCCTACCTTCTTGCTAAAGACCTCTTTATATAGTTAGGTAATAAGGTAGTCTTATAGGGACTCTTTTCTGTACCTAATAACACTAGAACTTTCCTTTTAAGTTTAACTTACTAGGGTAGTTTATAAATAACTCTTAACTAAAGGTTTATCTATAATTTCTTCTACTTAGGCCCTCTTTAGCGCATTAATATTAATAGCTATCTCTACCTTATAAGGTTCCCTAACCCTTTCTAAGATTATAACCCTAGTTATAAGCTATAGTTCTCTTATTAGAACCTTAGTAGGCGCAGGTCTCTATTGTTTAGGTCTATAGAGCGAGAGGTTTAATCGTTTAGCAACATTATCTATAACCTTTTTCTTATTATATAACATTATTTAATAGTTAATAGGGACGTCCTTATAGCTTAGAACCTAGTCTATAAGATAATTAATAGCACAGTTTCTAAAGTGCTTAACCTAAAAGATAGCTAAGCAGTGAATGCAACTCCCTATATTAAGGAATAAATTATAAAGAACTAGTAGGACTTAGTACTTTAGTAAATTATCCCTAATAGCAAGGATTTAAGCTTAGGAGTTATATTATAAGAACCTAATCTTCTAATTATATTTTAAGAAGTCGCATTAGTTAGGGTAGTGGCCTTCCTTATTGTAGTAAAAGCAGTAATTAAAGTGCTATTTATTAGCACTAAAGATATTAGAGTAGATATTAATATACTCCTCTTATTCCCTAGCCTACACTGCATTATAAAATATAAAGCATAGGAATTTCAGCGTCTTATTTATATATTATAGGGGATTAGATAATTACACTTAACCTTAAAGCATAGTAATTTATAGTTCCTTAAGTTTCTTAGTTAAGGTATTAATTTAGTCCTTATAGCTACCGCTTTTCTTATCTTAGAATAAGGGTGGGAATAAGTTAATAGCTAGAACGTTAGTTCCTTAAGGATTCTTAGTAATAGAAGGAGCTAACTAAAGGATTTTCTTATAATTAGATGCTTAGTTATTAGTATAGGCACTGATAGTCTTAGTAAGGTTGCGATTCTTAAGTTATAAACGTGTCTTTATATGGTTATTTAGCTTAACCCATAAGGCTTTGTATTTCTTATAAATAAACTGCTCTCTGCTAAACCCTTGCTTATCTATAAAGCTAATAATGATTTAACTAGGGATAGCTTTATAGATGTGTGCGGATTGTATAGAGAGAGTCTTCTAATTATTAGGGAAAGCTTTTAACATTAATACCTAATAGCGCTGTAACTATAGGTAGGTATTAGAGAACGTTTAAGGGCATTGTATATTAAGTTTCTTAAGCTAATTTATTATACTTTTAGTCCTTTCCTAAGAGGTAGCCTAGTACTAAAGAAGCAGGGCTTCCTTAGCATCCTACTAAGAATACGTAGTTATAAGGGTTTTAATGTCCTTATAAAGCTTAGGAGCAACTTCTTTCTTAAGCATTTAGCACTATTTATTGTTAGGAAGGCTAAAAGCACGCATCTTTGCCTTAAAATCCTTTAGGAAATCTGCAATATCTTCTCTAGCAAACTAATTAACATAGTAGTTACTCTAAAGGGATATAAGAGTGCTTTGCCTACTAAAGGTTTCCCTAAGGAGCTTAGCAAAGGTCTTTAGGTTAACACCCCTAATAAAACTAGTGAAATTAGATATATTAATAGAAAGGGGGTTTTCTTTAGAAATAAGGTTAGGTATTAGTTATTCTATGCTAACTTAGTTAAAGGAAGAAGAAGAGGCTATTGAAATTAGTTTAAGTTGTTCCTTAGGACTAATATTGTTAGACATAGATGCAAAAGTTAAGTAAATTAATTAATTAAAAGGTTTTCTTTCTTTATAAATAGTCTTTCTACTATAAAATAGATTATATTATTATTTAATAAGATTAATTAGGCTATCTTTCCCTATAATGCTATACGCCAAGACTAGAATTCCAATAAAGGAATTTTAGGTTATAAGAAGGAAAATACCTATAACTAATGTAACAATACAGAATCTAATTAGATTAGATATAATTAGATAATCCGTAGCCTTCTCTACTTCAGGGAGAGGGGTAATAATATCCTAGGCGGGTTCCAATAGATTCTCCCTTTTTCTTAATATATTAGCATTATATCTTTACATGCTAAGGGTTATTAACTTAGATTCCATTAGGTGCAATCTAAAGGGAGGTTCTTTCCTATGCTAATTGAGTTTTACAATGTTTTAACGCTTCTAATTAGATGATTTAGATGCACTATAGTGGTTTTTCTATGGTTAATTGTCTTGGTTTTGTAAGTCTAGTTGGTTATAATAAGGTCTAGCTCTGGATTGAGGTCTTTAATTATACTTTATCGTTCCTAATAACGTAATAGATTTGTAGAGACTAGAAAATGTATTCTGCCTAGGCAAAACTACTATTTATAATAGGGGGAAAAGAAACACAATACTAAAAGGAGCGGTATGCCCACAAACGCAACAAAGCTCCCTATTGTATTCTAGATTGTAATGGTGGCAAGCGGGCACTTAGAAGAGGGAAACCCGTATAAGAAAAGTTATAGATAGTCGGAATTCTTTCTAATTAGATGGTTTAGAATATTAGAAAGTTAAAAATAGCAAGGGATTCATAACAAAATATAGAATATCTTCAACACAGCAGCAACCGCGGCTAGGTCATCAGAACATTATAGTAATAGGTGCTTTTGCACCTATACACTAAAATCGAAAAACAGGAAACGGATGGCATTTTTTAACTATCTAAGGGCTTAGGACCTTTTTATACTATCTAATCAGATGGTCTGATTACATCGCGCCAAGGTCCAATGCCCTTAGTCGTCACGATGACCTCTTTCCACCTGTCTGTGGCCCATGTCTCTTTAGCCCCGACACAATATATAGGACAGTAAATAAGGTATTTTGCTCTTCTTATGCTAATATATATCTTAAGATAGTTACTGCTTTTGGAGAGTATGTAAGTGCCCCTTATTATAAATATGTTTCTTTTAGAAATATCTGTAATAGTGCCTATAGTAACTATATTTAGAAGTCTAAGAGCTATAAGTGGGCATAAGCCTAGGGATATTGTATGGAAGCTAGCGATGCTTATCCCCTTATACCCTTCTTAAGAAAAGAGGCTAAGGGGGCTAATGTAAGGGACCTTCTAAATATTAGGTTACTTGGTTTTAGCACTCTAGATAGGAACATAGCACCTATTATTTTTATTAATCTCCCCCCTTCTTATTCTATATTGCAGTGGGATTAGAGGGTTTTGTTATAGGAAGATGCTTATAATAAATAAAGGAGAATAGTAGAGCTAAACCTAAGTAAATAAATTATTTAATTAGAGAGAAAATAAAATAAAAGAAAAAAAAAAAAAAAAAGAGAGATAAAAGGAAAAGAGAAAAAAAAATAGATAAGGAAGGGTTAAACCTTTAGTATATATAGCTAGTAAATAAGTCCTTAAATAATTAGTTAAATAATTAATAAGGTATAATATATAGGCA
>SRPU01000875.1:0-13086 GCA_018360185.1 Claviceps lovelessii | reverse complement strand
TATAAAAAAAATAAAAATAAAAATAAAAAAAAAAAAAAGAAAAAAGAAAGAAAAAAAGAAAAAAAAAAAAAAAAAAAAAAAAAGAAAAAAAGAAAAAAGAAAAAAAAAAAAAAAAAATTCTCCGCCGACTATCGCTTTTAAGACGACCGACTTCCGTCGAGATGCGCCGCCAAGCCTCTCACGTGTCGTTCGTGTCGTTGTTGTCGTTTCGAGACAGGAATACATTGCACATGATGCACCTTTTGATTCGCGTGGGCTGAACGAACAAAGCCCTGGATGCAGGGGTTGACAGGCTCAGAAGCGGTGCCTGCCTTATGCCGTCCGGATTGTGGACTTGTGAATGATGATGGTCGCGACAAACCAAGCCAAACCAAACAACCAAGACTGAACAGACCAGACACGAGATGCGGTGGCTTCATCAGTGGCTCATCAGGGCTAATAAGGCGATTGCCCGGCGGGCTCTCTCGTCAAAGGGCTGGGGACCCGATGCCGATGCCCAATGTCTCGCAGGGCCTTTGCGCCGCACGTTCCAACATCTCGGAGTCGCAGAGAGCCGCAAGCCCAACGAAACTCGTGGCGCTCCAAAGTGCCGGCCCGCCCACCCCTCCTTGCTCCCGAGTCCTTGCCCCTGGTTTGTCGCTTTCGTTGTTGCCCTGGCTCGACGTCAATCACGCCCTATGCCTTATGCCAGGCACTCGGTGCTGTCGTATTATACTTGCCTCTCCCGTATCCGGCTGGCTCCTCAAGCCAGAGCAGAAACTCATCGAGTTGTGAGCGTGATGCACAATGCCACTTGTTTGTCCATGCACACGGCCCCGCCCCCCCCCCCCGGCCACTCACGTAGCTGCCTCTCGTTCCACCAGCACGGGCACGACTCGGATCCTCTTGTGTGCTTTGACAGCGACACAAGTTACAAGTCGCAACCCTAGCACGGTCTTTGCGTCGCGTGTGCACTGTGCGATGATTGATGCGTAGGGACGATACTACATGATACATTGTACATACATACATACATACACACGTACACAGACAGTACCACCACAGCAGACGAGGTCACGAGAGTGGGGGACCTCATTTACCACGCGCCACGCCTCCTGCCGCCACCACCCCAGGAAATCTCGAGCTTTCGGGAAGTCATGATAAGCTACCCAGGTGCCTGCGCGGCGGCGCGTCCGGCGCAAAACTTGTTGTTTGTCTGTGGCGGCTTTCCTGGCTAAGCGCGTGGCAGCGTCGTTCAAGAATGAATTGCCCGTCCTGACTCGCAAAGACTACCTAAGAGGTATGCAGAACAGTACTTGCGGACGGGAAGTGAGTGTGTATCCTATTTTACTTGGTATTGACGCCCGGGCGTCCCGGCTGGGCAAAAGGCGCAGACGGACTGCAGAATACACGGAATGCACAAATCATGATTACCCCGGGCATATCATGTACAAAACATATTCTAGCCACACATACGTGCCTACCCACCTACCTACCTAGGTAAGTAGGTACCTACTAGGTAGGTAGCATACTCAAAGCATGCAGTATAGGTATTGATGCATGGCCGAGGCTCGTCAGATCTCGTCAGTGTCGGGAGCTCGAGCGAACACCTCGCGCGTCACTGACATTGCAAATGATGTCTACAGCATGTCAAACAGTGAAAGTCTGGCCATGCATTGATGTCCACAAGACATCCAACGCTAAAAAAGTCCAGCCATGGTCTCTTCCCAACACACATCTCCTTGGCCTTGCATGCACCACATCCTACGTCTCCTTGACCTTGTCTTCAGCTAGTCGGAGAGCTTCCCCCAACGCGGCCTCGTCCTCGGAGTCGACATCCTCTGCCAGCTCCAGGGGCTGATTCTTCTTCTCCTTCTCCTTCTTCTCCTTCTTTTCCTCCGCCTCCTCCACGGGCGTGTCCGGGGTCGACCCATTCGATGGGACCGCTGATTTCGCCGCCACCTTGCCAGCGGTCTCTGCGCCGGCGGCGTCAGCAGCAGCAGCAGCAGCAGCAGGGGCATCGGCAGCACAAGGAGGCAGAGCAGGAGGAGACGAGGTAGTTTTCGTCGAAGACGCGGGAGTCAGCGCCCAATCAATCTCTCCGTCCTGGCCATATCTCTTAATCAGCCACGCATTGGCCGTTTTGAAGTGACCACAGTCGAAGAAGCCCCTCGACGCACTCAACGGGCTGGGATGCACGCTCTGCAAGATCAAGTGTTTCTGCTTGTCAATCTTTTGCACGCGCTTTCCCGCCGGGGTCCCCCACGCCATGAAGACGACGCCGCGGGTGCGCTTCTGGGCCACCAGATCAATCACCTTCTGGGTGAAGCGCTCCCAGCCCCGATTGGAGTGCGAGTTGGCCTCGTGGGCCCGGACCGTGAGGCACGTGTTCAGGAGGAGAACACCGCGATCGGCCCAGGGGGTCAAAAGACCGCCCCGGTTGGGCGGTGGTACGAATGCCGGGTAGTCCTTTTTCAGGGCAATGTACACGTTCTTGAGGGACGGGGGCGCCGGGGTGGGAGGTCGGACGGAGAATGCGAGGCCGTGGGCTTGATGGTCGTTGTGGTAGGGGTCTTGGCCGACGATGACGACCTTGACGTTGTGGAAGGGGGTATGACGGGACCTATATTGGATGTGTAGAAGAGAGTCGAATCACATGTCAGTTTTTTTTTCGTTTACCTTTTGTTCTTTTTACCTTTTTCCTTCCTTCTTTATTGTTCTCCGTTGTCTTTTGTCTTTTCTTGTCTTTTTTCTTCTTTCGATTTGGAGCTATAATTCATCTTCCCAAACGGGTCCTCATCCCCGGGAGACTCAGCAAACACAACATACCACGAGTAAACGTCCTCTCTGGGCGGAAACCACTTCTTCCCGGAACCGGACTCCTTGTCCAGAAACCTCTTGAGGTCCAGGAATTCCTTGGACGTGATGTCGTCCTTCAGATGAGCCAGCCAGCTCTCGTCCAACGTATCGATTTCCAGCTGCAAAAGCTTCTTCTGCTCCGCCGTCAACCCGCCCACCCACTTGTTCTTGTCAAACTTGACCGCCGGGGGCGTACTCGACGCGGCGGCGGCATTCCCGGCAGACGCAGGCGCAGGCGCAGGCGCAGGCTTTGGCACTGCTGCGAAGAAGGAGACAATGGATCCGTTGGGTTTTGGTTTCTTCGTCTCAGCCCCGTTGGTGAGCGATTCGTCTCCCTTGCGCTTGATGGTTGCCATTGCGCGAATGGGCCTGGGTAGGCTGTGCAACGGAGCTGAGAGAGCTCTCGAGAAGCGAAGAGCGGAAATTTTGGCAGGTTTTTCTTTTTCTTTTTCTATTCTTTTTTTTCTATTCTTTTTTTTTCTTTTTCTCTTTGTTCTTTCTCTATTTCTTTTTTATTTCTTTTTTTTTATCGTCCTCGTCGTCTATAGTGCGGATTCGGGGGTATTCTTCCAGTCACTCTCCCAAAGTTTTTGTGTGTATTTCTCTTTATGTCTTATGTTTATGGTTGTTATTGTTGTGTATGTTTTTTTTTTCTTTTCCTTCTTTTCTCGTCTTCGCTTCTTTGGTCCTGACAAGGGTCAATGGTACGATCGGCTGGGATGCTAGGGTCGAGACGACTTCAACAATGTCAACGATTTCGATCGATTTCGGACAATTTCGTAACGACATCCGTATGTGAAAGCGATTATGCCAAGAGCATGTCGGATCCAGTGTTCACATTTAGTTCCGGTCTGGTAAGAATTTGCAATGGACGAATTCATTGGCAGAGGCCCCGTATCGGGGTCGCACCAGACGGCTCGTGCAGAGTCGTCGCAGGCGGGTCTTGGTCGATCCTGGCCTGGCCTGGCCTGGCCTGGCGCGTTGGAGACGCGACTTCGCGGCGGCGGAACGGAGAATTCCCGGGGTTGCGGCCTGCCAGGCTGCCACTAGGGCGGAACTAGCATCTGCCTGCATGCAGGCGCAAATCAATTGGATTCCACGGGAACGTGGAGGAGTTGTGAAGGCGCGCACGCGGGGGGACGTTTCGTCGTTTTGCGCCGGCACTTTTATTTTTTTGCTAGCCGACCAGGTCACCAGGCATTCTTGGTAATTGGCAGCCGCCATCACATGTTGATCTGGTTCGGTCAATGTCGGGACTCCGGGTTACAGAAACAGCGCGATACGACATGGCCATCACCAAATCCCAAAGAATATTAGCCTCGCAGGTTCGTCATGGCTGGCGTCCTTTCGCGTCGATGTTCTGTACAGGTTTGCACGATATAGAAGAGTACAAAATAAAACAGCGGCAATCATTGATTCTCAAGCTCCCAAATCTCAAGCTAACGGGCAACAAAACATGTCATCTCAACAGCATTCACAACCCACACACTATATCCGTAACCCCAGACTATGTCATTGCAGCGTCAATTGTCATTCTGTCCCCCTCGCCGACTCATTCGTCAACCAGGTCGGAGATGTCATCACTCGGCTCCTTGTAGGCACCCTTTTGGGGCTTTGCGCCCCGAGTTGTCTCGTCTATGATGTTGGACTTGTCAATCCCCTCCGTCATATCCTTTTCTAGAAAGGCAACCGGGTCAGCTAGTATTCACTTTGTTTTTATGTGCCATTATACATGTATACATGTATATATACATTATACATGTATATATACATTATACATGTATATATACATATATACATATACATATACATATACATATACATATATATATGTATATATATGCGTGTATATTCATGCATACTCATAAAAACTTTCTTGTCAACTCACTTAGTTCAGGGTCTTTATCGACAACCTCATCGAAATTAGTCTCGTCAGCATCCTCGGGCAGCGACTTGACGTTTCCCTGATCTTGCGGCTCAAGAGGTTTGTCCTCTGCGACAAAGTTGTCATCGGCGCCAGCCATAATGTCAGATGAAAGAATTAATTTTTTTTCTTTTTTCTTTTCTTTTCTTTTTTTTTTCGAAACGAGGTGGGCGTTTTGTATGAAAACGGCGGTGATTATGTATGTGGATAAGAAACCGGGTTTTTGTATTATTGTTATGGTAGAAAGGAAAACACCGGGCGTTGTAGTGGTGAAGTTTGTTGAACGGATGCGACATGCAAAACGAAACGTCTCTTTTTTATATCATTTACTGAGGTTTCTTCCTGGCGGCTTCTCTCCCTTGGCTCGAATGATGCTGTCATGTTCGTGTATAGAACAGACTCCATTACGACATTGTGACCGAGCAGGATGGTCCCGATTGGCGAGCCGGAGCCACCAGGTCGTTCACGTCAGCGCACTCCAAGTACGGTGATAGGACGACTTGCTTTTCTCCTCCTTCTTGTTCTTCCATCTCCTCCTCCCCCTCCTCCTCTTTTCTCCTTCTCCTTCTCGTCCCTTCCCACGCCCGTCTCCCTGCACTGTGCTTTATTTTTACACTTACTGGGGCCCCCCACCTCTACGACGTATCCCAAGATTCGATAGTAAAAAGGGCGGTTTCTGGCGCTAATCGGTGGCTGCATGGACCATCACGCATCACATTGATCGATCAGCAAACTCCACTCCGGCCGGCGCCGATGAGGCTCAACTGACGTCCGAGACTTTTCGCTCTTTAACTCAGAGCGGCTTGGAAAGGGGGAGCCCTCCCCGGAGTCTACAACATTCTCTCCCGGCGTAATGGAGAGAGTACATGAGCTCATTGGCTTGCTCCCTTCCCAAATTTCTTTTCTTTCCCACAAAGGAATTTTCGATCCCTGATGGCCCCCGCTTCTATCGCCTGCACGCTCCCGTGAACTGGTAACGATGAGCCCAGAGCAGGGGCCGTTGGTGTTGGCATTGTCGTATCATTCTAGTAGCAGGAACAACGGCTGGACAAAGTTGCGCCACAGTCCCTTTCCACGACACAAAACGCCCCGGACTGGATGACACATATTCAGACGGGGACGATGGACCGCGAACGGCCAGTTTGATTCATGGTGGCGGACCCGGGAGGCTTGTGTCAATCGAGTCGAATCGACTCGGTCGCGTAATTGCTGTCGCAGTGACCTAGGCCCAATTAACGCCCGTCTCTATGACGCGATGATTGTGCTTGGCTCCTTTGTTTCGAAAAAGGAAAAACAAAAAAGAACAAAAATAAACCCATGGGGATTCGGGCATCCCTGCACTCCATGTAGTCAAAAACTTTCCCATTCCTTGATGCTTCATCAATTCGAGTATCTTGTCGCACGGGCAACTACTAGATTGTACAAAAACAAAAACAAAAAACAAAAAAAGCCTTCTCAATTGCAATTTCACAGATCACGACAAGGAAACGCAAAGGAAAAAAAGACAGAAACACACATCTGTTCACAATGAAAGGCAAAGATGAAGTTATTCAAGAGTTCAACGACTTGGTCAACATGACGGCTTCGGAGCTCGAAAAATGGCTCAAGTCGGACGACTCCAACAGCGCAGGTTGGCCCAAGGACTCCGAAGATGGCGAATCGGTCGGCCATGATAGCGGTCGCAAGATTGTAGAAATCCTGAAAGACAATCCCAAGAAAAATCCCGACAATTACAGCGATGATCAAATTGAGCATATGCGAAAGGTCGTCGCTTACTGGTGTGTTTTCTTTTCTTTTTCCTTTTCCTCTGTCTCCTTTTTTTTCCCCCCAAGCCTCAACTCAAGAGCGTTGAGAAACTGGGTTGAATAGAAGGACTGACCGGACACCATGTGAATGGCAGCAAGCGGCATTTGGCGCAGGAAAGCGCAGCCAATGAGAAAAAATCTACAGAAGAAGTAAAAAAGACCAAGTCATACGCTTCACTGAAGAACTGGGGCCATGATATCCTGAAGAAGCAGAATGGCAATGCGGATGACTCGAAGGACGCTGAAGCGGGTGACAAACGAAGTCGACAGGATGGTCCTACAGGTGACAACAAGGCCAGAAAGACGACGAGATCGTCCACTGCCAAGAATGAGAAGGGTGACGAAGAGGAAGAGGATGCTGATGACGACGATGGTGACGACGATGGCGAGGAAGCCGAGGAAGAAGAAGAAGAAGAGGAAGAGGATGATGATGATGACGACGACGAGGGGGATGAAGACGAGGATAAAGGCCAAGGGCGACAGACGAGGTCCAAGACTAACGCTAAAAAGAGCCAGAAAACCGGCAAAAGTGGAAAGTCTAACAAGAAAGAAGAAGATAACGAGGAGGAGGAGGAGGAGGAGGAAGAAGAAGAAGAAGAAGAAGACGGTAATGATGATGGTAATGATGACAAAGACGCCGCCGACGAAAAGGGCAATCAAAAGAATAATTCCTCAGCCAAGTCCAAGAATGGCGAGCCCAAGCCCGGCGACACAGTCAGCTGGAACTGGGGCCAAGGCCAGCCAGAAGGCAAAGTGTTGGATGTGAAGCACGACAAGTAAGCATATTGACATGATCCATCTTGCCCGCCTCACCAGGGGACTATGAAACTAACGCGACCCAAGGACATCTGTCACGACCAAGGGAGGCAACGAGGTGTCGCGTAAAGGATCAGACAAGGACCCGGCTGTGGTTCTCGACACGGGGAAATCAAAGGCAATCAAGCTGAACCATGAGTTGAATTAGGGAGTTGAAGAGCTGCAGGTGTGATGTGATTGCTTGTTGCTAGAACATGATGATGTTTTGGGATGGATTTTGGTGGCATTACACATGTTTAATAGCACCCGGGTAATAGGTACATATTGTTTGATGATGCCATATTACTGAGATACTTGGCGCAGACTGCAGTCGGTTTCGTGCAGTCGGTCTCGTGCGATTGGTTTTGTGCGGTTGTGCCATTCATGTAAACCTTTTAATAGAATCTCGTTTCGTTTCGGAAGCAAAGACATTTCACGATGCCTCAAAATTGTCTCGTGCGTTGAAGTCGTCTGGTCGTGTCTGATCTCGTCTGGGGGAGGTCGAAATCCATGAGGGGGTGGTGGCAGTTGATTGGTGCCCACGGCGGAGTGGAGTGGCGTCGACGTAGTAGGTATCTACCTTGGCAGGTAGCACGTCGTTTACGATAAAAGACAAAGTGGCCAGCTTGTTTGTTGGAGCTCCGGTGCGAGTGTCCCAAGTTCCCGAGGCCACCGTGCCTGTTTGTAAACGTCACATAACTTCACCATCCACGTCCACGTCAATCCACTTCATCCGCACAGTATTTTCAACATTTCCGTGTTTTTTCGTGCTGGACTCGCCATGCTTTTCGCCCGATACGCTCTCTTCGGCACGTAGCTTTTGCCCAACATGAGGATCTCAGTCGTCTCGATTCTACGTAAGCAACCCCCCCCCTCCCCCCGGTTTCGCCGCCAGCACCAGGTGGCCACTTGACTGACTGGACGGTCTGCTCATATGTATTGCAAAACTGCAGTGCTTTCGCAGGTTGCCTGTGTGCTGGGAACCAATGCGCAATATTACGAAACTGTTCACAGAGACGGTACCGCCCAACGCGAGACAGTAGACCATGGCCTCGGACCCAAAGACGTCGCATCGGACCTGGGCCAAAAGCCAGTTGCTCGGCAAGCTGGTAAGTTTATGGGATGGCAGGCCAACGGACTCGACTGCGCAAGTTTATGTCAACAATCAATTGGGGAGGAGGCAACGGGAAAGAGAGCGAGAAAAGAGGAAGAGGAAGAGGAAGAGGAAGAGGAAGAGGAGAAAAGGCTAACAATCAGTTTGTATCAACACAGGAGCCGAATACGTCGACGCCGCGATTTCCCAACTGAACGAAGCATCTCGATTATCAAGACATAGAAGGAAACATCCGTCTGGAGTCTTGGGCACCGTGCTCCGATACATCCTCGACACCATACCGAAGGGGCCGGCGACAGCTCCATCAGAGGAACAGCGAAGGTCGGCCGCAAACGCACCGGTATCGGCACCTCTTACCGAGGCCGTTGAATTGTTGGAGAAAGCTGCTCACCAGAACAATTCCGACGCGCTATATATACTGGCAGAGCTACATTTCTTCGGCAATTATAGCCATCCTCGGGATCTTCATGCCGCATACCGATACTACAATCGGCTAGCCAGCTCACATGGCAACACGACTGCCCAGTATATGCTGGGGCTCTTCCACTCGACTGGTATTGGCAACGTTGTTCCCCGGGACCAGGCCAAGGCCCTGCTCTATTATACATTCGCGGCCGTTCGAGGCGACACCCGTGCTGAGATGGCCACCGCCTTCCGGCACCACATTGGCATCGGGGCCTCCAAGAACTGTGAAACGGCCATAAAATACTACAAACGGGTGGCCGACAAGGCTGTACAATGGCATCGATCCGGCCCTCCCGGTGGCATGGAATGGATACAACAAGGGTGGAGGATTGCCGACGATAACGGTGGTGTCTACGGAGAGGGCGCCAGTGCATCTAGCTCTGGGATGAATGCACGAAAATTCAGCGTGCATTCCGATGCCAACGCAGCCATCAGCGACGTCATCGAGTACTTGGACCTCATGTCGCAGAAGGGCGACCTCAAAGCTTCGCTGAACCTCGGCAGGATATTCTACGAAGGTCAGCGCGGCCTCGACTGCGATTTCAATCTTGCCAAAAAGTACTTCCTTCAGGTGACCTCGAGGTACTGGAAGAAGGACGGTCGGCTTGTGGATAACATCAAGCCTGGAACTGACAAAATCGCGGCCAAGGCCGCCGGGTTTATTGGTCGCATGTACTTGAGAGGAGATGGCCTGCCGCAGAACTTCAAGCAGGCCAAGGCTTGGTTCGAACGTGGCATCAAGCTCCGCGATGCTCAGTCCCACTACGGCATGGGTCTGATGCTGTTGAATGGTCTCGGTGGCAAGGAAAACGTCAAACGAGCCTCGGACCTCTTTCAAAGTGCGGCATCTAGCGACTACGCCCCGGCCCAGGTAGAAATCGGACGGCTGTATCTTGACCAGGGCGAACCGGAAGACCTCAGGGTAGCCAGTGACTACTTTGAGCTGGCTGCTCGATACGACAACCTGGAGGCATACTACTACCTGGCCGAAATGACGTACCATGGCGTGGGGCGGGAAAAGACTTGTAGGCTCGCCTTGGCTTACTACAAGAATGTGGCCGAGAAGGCAGAGCCTCTGGTGTCATCCTGGGCAGATGCCAATGAGGCCTATGACTCTGGCGACTACGACGTGGCCTTTTTGGAGTACTTGATGGCGGCCGAGCAGGGATACGAGCAAGCGCAGAACAATGTCGCCTACATGTTGGATGTCGTGCACTCGAAAAAGATGTCCACTTCACAATGGCTGGGAGGTGGTCTGTCCAGCGCGGAAAGCACGCTGCTGGACAACCCGAGTCTCGCCCTCATCCACTGGACCAGGTCGTCACGGCAGACCAACATTGACTCCCTCGTCAAGATGGGCGACTATTACTACTATGGCATCGGCACCGAGGTGGACGTGGGCAAGGCGGTGCAGTGCTACACTGGCGCCTCGGAGTACTCGCAAAGCGCACAGGCCCTCTTCAACCTCGGCTGGATGCATGAAAACGGCGTCGGCCTCGAACAGGACTTTCACCTGGCCAAGAGGTACTACGACCAAGCACTCGAGGTCAACGAGGAAGCCTATCTGCCCGTTACGCTTAGTCTTTTGAAGCTTCGGATTCGCAGCGCGTGGAATACAATCACCCATGGTGAGATTCATTCTATTCAAGAGGAGCCGAGTAAGTGACATGCCCTCCCACCCCTTTTTCTTTCTTTTTTTCCCCTCCTGCGTTTCTTTTCCTATTTGGTTTTTTTTTTTTAATCCTCGCCATGTGTTTCGTCTCCTGCTCACTGCATTGACACAACTCTCTAGGCAAAAAACAGGACTGGTCATTATCAGAATGGATTGCCAACTTTCTCAAGGACGATGACCAATACTACGATGACGAGGACCTCTACTCGGACTACATGGACGACACAATCGACGTAGGAGGAGAAGAAGACTTTCTCGACGCCGGCGGCTTGGTCGAAAGCTTCCTCATCATCGGCGTGACCATGTCCCTGGTCCTGCTGCTCTGGTATCGCCAGCGAATGCAGCAAGCGCATGCGCAAGCCCAGCCCGACAACGACAATGTCCGGCACGAGCAACCGAATCCAGCAGCACAACAACAGCAACCGCAACAGCAGCCGAACCCGCCGCCGCCCAGACCGGCGGCGGCGGGGGGCGCCAATCCAGAAAATCCCTTTGACGGACTTGCGGGATGGGCCGGCGGCGGGATGGCATTATAGTGTTTTTTGCGAGAAAGGGAGGGCTTCTGGGGTGTATATAGCATCAGGACGTTTTTTTCTTCTTCTTTTTTTCTTCATCAATGGCAGGCGACACGAAGGGTTTCACGAGTGCGATGGTGGGAGCGGTGCGGGGATAGTGTGGGCGTTTTTCTGGGCAGCTGCATTTTTCTGCAAGCGTATCATTGGTTGATATGATTATTGATAGAGTGTGATGAAGTGTTGTAAAGGTTGTGCGGTTGTAAAAAAACGTGAAGGTTGTAAGAGAGATGCGAAAGAAGGTCGGTTTGGAGAATGTGATTGATCCATTGTGTATAACTGATTTGTCTGCAAGGCTCTCTCCCTCTTCCTCTCTGGCTTTTTTTTTTTTTTTTTTTTTTTTTTTTTTTTTTTTTTTTTTTTTTTTTTTCATTCTTTCCTGTTCATGTAATGTGATTCCTTTACTCAACATTCTTACTTTATTCGAATTTTCCTTATTCCCGCCATTCAGCTCAAGCTGAGGTTCAAGGGCAAGGGGTGGTCTTCCTGTTCCCAAAATCCTGGCATGCCTGTGCCGTGGTTGCCGAGCTTTGGGTGGAGACGGAAAAACGTGGCTGGGGCCGTTGTTGTCAGTGATTCGTGGATATGCACGTTGTGCCCACCATGCATCAAAATGTCATTCATGCCCCGCAACTTTGTAGTGCACTGCCTAGTAGGCACCTGGGAAGCTAGGAAGCCACTCGAGCTATCTGGAAACTGGAATGGGGCTTGTTGAGGTCGACGAGGGGACAGCACTTTGAACCAAGCTCCGAGGAGCGGTCGCCGTCGCTGTGGTGAAACCGGAGATGTGAGAGGCCCGAGCGAAGAAGGCAAAGAACCACGAAGCGCACCGCCCCCCCCCCCCCTGCGTTTGTTTCCACCTGGTTCGAAGCACAGCCACGTTTCAACGTTGGGTCAAGGTTTGTTTTTGCCGCTGCAGTGCATCCATCAGAACTGCAGGTTCCGGAACTGCGTCGTCATGCCCACCGTGAGCGCACCTCGCTCGGGTTTCTACCACTCTGCCCACCTTTTCGCTATTCCACCCTTCTTCATTTGTTCCTTCTCTTCTTCTCCCTAGTTCTCGTTCCTCCTTTCTCACCACCCACGTATCCTTTCGACGAAATCGACTTGTTTTTTTTTTCTTTTTTTTTTCTTTTTTTTTCCTTTTTTTTTCTGGCCGCGGGCCGTACTTGACGCAGCTCGTGAAGCGGGGCCCGTAGACTCCAGAGACCTTTTTGCGACGAGAAGCCAGTTACGGTGATCGCATCACACCAGACATCACGTCACATATCACGTCACCTGGGCGGAGGCAGCATCACGGACGAGACGGCAACATCCATTGAAAGTCCTACGAAAATACCCAAAAAATAAGAAAAAAAAAATTAAAAGGCAAGAAACCCATCGAGACGGAGGCGGCAATCTCGGCATCTACTCTACTCTACAGACGACTGGAGCGGGATTTTCCAAACCACACACACATCTCCTTCGAACAAGTCACAACAACCCTCACGACTATCAAAGAATGACAGACGCGCGGAAGGAGAAACGGACCGACGCGATGACGACGCTCAAGAGAGATGTGTACTGCATCGAGGGAGAGTGTTATTACTCGTGGTGGCATTCCCAGGTATGTCTCCCTGGCTGGACTGTCAGAAGGACCCGTCGAATGGTCTTTTCCCTATTCTCTTTTCCCTGTTTGCCTGCCCATATAGGGAGCGCTGTGTTTTGTTCTAATTCGCGCCGCAGACGGGCACCATTGTGCGCTGGGTTGTCTTCTTCGTCATACTGGCTCTCATCGTGCTTTATGTTCTGGGAGGGACGCTTCATGCAAAGAGACGGATGAGGAAGGGTCTGGAACCGCTTGCGTATCACAGGGTATGTCTTTTTTTTTTTTTTTTTTTTTTTTTTTTTTTTTTTTTTTT
>SRPU01000874.1:0-13086 GCA_018360185.1 Claviceps lovelessii | reverse complement strand
TAAATTTAGTTTATTATATATAATTATATAAAAGCATCCCTCTTACTAATATTACTAGCCCTATAGTGCCCTTACTAAAAAGGCATTAAATTTAATGTTTTTTTTAATATATATTATACTTAGAGGCCTCCCTAACTCTCTTTTAATTACTAATATTATTAGTAATAAATTATTTATACCTTTGCTAGGGTATGCCCGTAAATTTATATATAGAGGCATAGAACACGTTGTTATGCACGCCCTTGCTAAAAAGGCATTAAATCCGCGGTTTTTTTTAATGTGTATTACACTTAGAGGCCTCCCTAGCCCTCTTTAATTATTAATATCATTAGTAATAAAAAAAATAATATTTATAATATAAAATAGGTGGTTTTGCCAGGCTATGCCCGTAAAATTTGTATATGGGGTTATAGAACCGGGTGTCCCGGAATAATGTGGTTATCCCCGATTTTTGTGGTCTACTTAGTGGAACACTAAGTAGGTCTACGAGTAGAGGCCGCAGATTTGGCCGCCTTCAAACACGTTACAGCCCCCTTGCGCCAAATAACAGCAAGGGACTTCGCGTCCAACCTCCTACGGTTGCACAGGATAATCTGAACAGAAAAGGTCAATCCAGCATGTTGCTTGACAATGGGCGTTCGAGGCGCTCATGTTGCGCACCATACTTGGGGTGGCTCTACATAGACGGACATCCACGGTAGGTCGGTCTACTGAAATATAGGAGTTCGAGTCCAACTTCGGAAGCACGGCGCATAGACAAGGTTAAAACACCGCATCTCCTTCTCCCCCCCCCCCCCCTTTTCTGTGCAAAAATCAAGGCTTCCGTCCAATTGGCTGCATTGGATGCCCCAAGCCAAACGACGAAATACGAGACGAGAGGCTGGCCAGAGGCTGGGTGGTCTTAGAATGAAGAATTCTCTCATGAGAAACAGTATTAACCCAGAAACTGCACTAGAGGTTGAATGCGCTTTTACAATTGCGTGTCGACGACCCGATGTTTACATCCGACGCGATACGACAGGGACAAAAAGAAAGCAAGCTCAGGCCGAGGTGCATGGACTCTTTTCTTTTTTTCTTACCGTCACCATTGTTCTCTTGGATGGAGGGATGAACCAACCTTAGCCGCCAGGTTCAACGTCCTATTACAATGGCCATGCATGAAAACAAGCACCAATGTAGCTCCATCGAGCTGCAGGACATCAACAAGTCGACAGGGTCTAGCCCACCCTGTGTCATTGACGCGCATGGGGATCAGGTCATGCTAGGCTCCAAGCCTTTTCACCGGCGAGGCTCTGGCGAGTAGCTGCGGCCCTCCCTGATTTCTGTCTCCCAGCTAGTAACGCAGCGACAGACAAAGCACTTATTACGGCCTTATTATAGCTTCGTTGGACGGGCTACAGATACGCGATTTCGGCCATCTTTTTCTCACGGCCGAATCAAGGGTAAACCGGCCATTGGGAGCCGCTCATGCCATTACGGTGTACGCGCTGTGCCCTGTTTACTGTTGACTCCTCGCAGAGCGGCAACAATGGCATCTACCAATGCTGCCTGCCAGCTTTGCCACGGTCATATATGGTACAACATGAGGACTTGCAGTCTTTTCCAATAAGACCCTGGGTGGGTCTCATCACAACACGGAAACGCGACTTCTCAAATCTGAAATCTTTCTTTTCAGCGGCCATTGGTGGAACTTTCGTCTTGATAATATTTGTCCTTCTCTATTGGAAATTTGACGGAGTGTTGAGAGGCTTCTCATTATCGGTCCGGGACAAAACCATTATCATTCTCTCATTTACGAGTATCAAAGGCCGTCTTCGGCGCACTCGATATTATGGCTATATGTGGGTTCGAAATCGATTCCGAACTGAGCTCTGAGATGTCACTTACACCAAACTCATCCAACGCGATTCCCTTCGAGTTTAGGTACACGGACTGATGGCGGTCAGGCTCTTTACTGAAGCAGGACAAGTCTCATCTTTTTTGTGTTTGTCGGCTTTGTGACTGACACTAGCAAGGTCCCATAAACTCTTGATTGGTTCTTGGATATGCATTGCTTCAGAAGCCTGGCCGAGGAACATGGTCTTTCCAAAAGTCCCCGACAGCTCAACAAATTGACGAAACCTTGGGACCTGGAAGAATTGCACTGGCTGGTGTCGTTTCTTACTTGAGCTGCCTGCGCCTGCGTATTACTGTTGCCATACATTGGGACATTCCACAAAAGTTCATCGTAGTACGAGCGCCCCACGCGCGAAGGCACGTATGCACATAGTATGTATGTATGTATGTATCTCTTTTGTTTCAAGGGGAAATAATATCAAGAGTTGATAATCTCAACACCGATCAGGCTCTCAACCCTTTGCATCGAAAACCTTGCCCACAATGCAATGTTCCGTCCTTGAACAGAGGGACATCTAGTGCTCCTGGTGATGCGCCATGGGGGGCTCGGCCGGTCCGATGACATGCAAAAGAGGCGGGGAAAAATAGAGGCGGAAATCGGCCAAGAAAAGTGTTGCCTCCCCCTCTGACACCTGCATGAAGTTCTCACGCCGTGCATATCAGACGCCATTATGTTGCTCGCACAAAACACCCTTGCAGACAGAAACCTGTTGTTGGGACTGGGTTGTCGTTTCACGCACGCCGTAGGGGCAAACTTGCGGCCTCGAGTAGGACCGGCAACATCTACCTATGACGGGCAACCAATTGACCTTGTTGTTTCTTGTTATTGTTCTTCGTCAGGTGCACACTACGCCAAGAGCCAGGCTGAGAAACCAGGACAAGCCTCGCTTCGTCTTCTCCTGATTGGGCTCCTCGATTGTGAGAATTCGACGGTGCCTGACCGAACCGACATCGCTGCGTGTGGACATGACGGACGAGTTATTTCAAGGGCCTGGAAGTCTGTTTATCTGAGGCAAGTGAAAATGGGGACTTGTATGCATTTGTACCCAATGTATGTAATGTATGTAATGTACAGGCGTGGATAGTCGGCAATTTACGTCGAGTTCTACGTCGAACTTGCTGAAATGAGCCATTCCGGCGTCAACCTCGGCCAGCTGCTATGTTGTGTGATTTCAACAAACGAGACGTCCCATCTTGGTCTGATGCCCCGTTGGGGGTTTGAATAACAGCTTGCTTTTTCACATAAGAGGCGGTACGCTCCATGATGAGGTCAGAGTGAAACCAGCCCCTTGGCAAACGAAGCACAAAATGCCAACAAAACTCATGCAAACATGATGTCTGTGCAAGATGTTTGACGCTTATGACTCCCATCATACTATTTGCCGCGGATGATAACCACACCCGCCCGAATAATGTCCCATTGGGCCCGTGTTGATATCAGAAGAGGGGTGAATGCAAATTGGAAACTAGAAAATACGTCGACACCACTTTTTTCGGGGTTTTTTTTTTTTTTTTTTTTTTTTTTGCACTACCAATTACCATCGGATACCCCTCCTATAATACACTGCGGGAATGTTCCCGGTGACGAAATGCGCCTTTTCGGCGAATGAAATGCACATACATGCCGCTTGCCTTTGAAACAGCTCCAGACTCCGGTTATGCCCTGCCTACCGTGCGCAAGCTGGCAAGTGAAAAGAAGAAAAAAATACTTGTTACATTGTGCATTTTATCGTTTAACCCATGCTGGCATTTTACGGGCCTTGACATGACCATGCTTCTTTCTTTCGACTGTTCTCGGGTCTCTCGTGATACAACCGGCTAATTGATTTGTTTTACATAAACATCAGTATGCGGTTATGACAGGAGATGGAAGAAGAATGCCATGAAGAAAACCAATGAAGGAAATAATCGGTAGTGTGGGTTGGTGTAATGGGAAACCCGAAATGAAAGAAAATGTTCATACCTCTTCGCAAAGCTGTCTTCAAAGCCGGCTCGTGGGCAATCAGCGCCTTGGCAACAGCAAGTGTGATGGCCTCGGCCTGTCCAGTTGTCCCACCACCTTCTACCAAAGCCCACACATTGTACTTGTCTAATCTCTCGGTTGCGGTCAACGCCCACACGGCGCTCTCGCGGTCATGCACGCGACCAAACGCTTCGTTGAGGGGCTTCCCATTGACGAGCACCTCGCCCGTTCCCTCCACGACAAAGGCACGCGCCGTCGAGGCCTTTCGCCTGCCCGCACCAACTGCTCGGCCGAATTGATCAATGGTGATGGGGCTGGGCTTGTTCAGGAATGGATTGATGTCACGCGCAAATTCCTGGAGAGCCATCTTGACCTCTGCTGGTCGCAGACTGGGCTCAATGAGATTCAACCTCTTGGCCACGCGGAGGACTTTGGCGTAATGCGACGCCTTGATCGGCTCGCCCATCTGAGCGCGCATCTCTTCTAGTTTCGTCCACGGTACTTGCGGTGCTTCGTTGGGTGTGACGGTCGGTAGATGGTGGAAGCGGGTGAGGAGGTTGGATATCCGGATATATAAATCGTTGAATTGGGGCTCTCGGGAGAAGTAAGAGGGAGTGGCTGGCACGGTACGCGCATGTGTGATGCCCTGATAGGGGATTTGAGCAGCCTCGAGCAGGGCGGTTGACTGGGTGGCATCATCGGCTCGCATGGTCGTGGTGGCGGTGGTGGTGGTGGTGTTGAGGGTTCTAATGCAGAGAAGAGCCGGTTGCCTCCATGTATGCTGATGCCATTGTGGACTGGGAAGCTGCCTTGGGCATCTGAGCTGCCGGAGACCTTTTGCCAAGGTAGCCATGTTTGTGCGCGAGCTGTGGTCGTGACGGTGACGGGTCGTCGTGACCTTGACGCTGGGAATTGGATTTGACTTCACTTGCACCAAAAGTTTGGAGCGTGGAAAGGCTGTTTCTGTCATCACGTGGAGATAAGAAATAATTGGAATCGAGGACAAGCCACGGAGAGCCACTTACCAGCCACGGACCCCGTCGGCCGTTTTGCCTAGCACAGCCACTGCAGGCGCGGGGCAAGCCCCCCCAAAGCTCCACCCGGTGTATTTTTTTTCTTAAAGAAAAAAATTCTCTTGCCTTCTCTCTTTCTGCTCTGCTCCCCCATCTCTCATCTTCAATTTTCGTGTCTTCGATCAGCGCAAGGCTCGTTATTCAAGATGGCTTTCGGTACCCTCTTCACCGTCGCTGTATGTTTCTTTCCTCTCTGTCTTTTCCCATTACACAGAGTACCTTTGCTGACCTTCCATCTTTCTATTCTCAGGAAAACCCTCGCTCCATCGCCATCCGGGCGATTGCCAAGGCCAACGACCTCGAGCTCAACATCAGTGAGGTTGAGTACGGCAAGCCTACCGCTGAGCACTTGACTGCCAGCGGTCTTGGCAAGATTCCTGCTTTTGTTGGCGAGGACGGCTTCACTCTGTCCGAGTGCATTGCTATTGCCATCTATGGTAAGCATGTCCTTCTCATGTGTTGACCGCGTGGATTATGACGCACCTTTTTCTTTCCTGTTACTTCTTTTTCTTTCAACTGCTCGGGTGGGCTTTGCATGATGATTTAGCTTTATTTTATACAGTTATCCCTGTCTGAAATATTTTTTCCTGTGTGGATAACGCCTAACTTCTGATCTCTGCCCATGATCTACATCTTTTTTTTTTTTTTTTTTTGCTCTCTGCAGTCTACTGAAGTGTTTGTGTTTTGATCCGAACGGGGACACTAACAAAGCTTCATGACAGTTACTTCCCAGAATGAGAAGACCACTCTTCTCGGCAAGACCAAGCAGGAGTAAGTCTCCTTCTGTTTTGAAAGAGAAATTTTCTTCCGTTCGACTTTGGACAAGTTGCTTACGCTGTTCATCTAGCTACGCTTCCATCTTGAAGTGGATGTCCTACTTCAACGCCGAGATCCTGGAGCCCCTCATCAGCTGGTTCCTCCCTCTCGTCGGCAGACAGCCCTACAACAAGAAGAACGTTGAGGAAGCCTCCAAGTCCACTCAGAAGGCCCTCCAAGCTGTCGAGGCCCACCTCCTCAACAACACCTTCCTTGTCGGCGAGCGCATGACCCTCGCTGACCTGTTCTGCGCTCCTCTCCTGAACCGCGGCTTCCAGTACTTCTTCGACAAGGAGTGGCGCAGCCAGAACCCCAACGTTACTCGTTGGTACGAGACCGTTGTCAACCAGCCCATCTACACTGCCGTTGCCAAGAAGCTTGACTTCCTCGAGAAGCCTGCTTTGACCAACACCCCCCCCAAGAAGCCCGAGGCTCCCAAGGAGGCCCCCAAGCCCGCTGCCAAGCCCGCTGCCGCTCCCGCTGCTGAGGAGGATGCTCCTGCTCCCAAGCCCAAGCACCCTTGCGACCTTCTTCCCCGTGCCACTTTCCCTCTCGACGAGTGGAAGCGTCAGTTCTCCAACAGCGAGTCCGCCGACGCCCTGAAGTGGTTCTGGGAGAATGTTCCCTTTGACGAGTACTCCATCTGGAGATGCGACTACAAGTACAACGATGAGCTTACCTTGACTTTCATGTCAAACAACCTCATTGGTGGCTTCAACAGCCGTCTGGAGGGTTCCCGCAAGTTCCTCTTCGGCAGTGCTTCCGTCTACGGCGAGAACAACGCCTCCATCATCCAGGGTGCTTTCGTCATTCGAGGTCAGGACCACGCCCCCGTCTTCGATGTCGCTCCTGACTGGGAGAGCTACGACTTCAAGAAGCTTGACCCCACCAACCCCGAGGACCGTGCCTTTGTCGAGAACATGTGGTCCTGGGAGAACGGCATCACTGTTGACGGCAAGGAGTACCCTCACGACTGCGGCAAGGTCTTCAAGTAAATGCAGAGTTTGGACGACACTGCGGTAGTCATGAGATGATAATGATGCATGGATGAATATAACGACAGATGGGCTGAGTGGGAAACCACGCATGAATCACGAAGTCTTGTTTACATCTTTTGTGGAAAATAACATTGGCGTCTCGATGTGTTCATAGCTAGCTGGCTACCTGCCTATATACCTAGTAGTAGTACCAAAAGCAAATTGATTGACTACCTGCCTAGTTGTGCAATTTATCATGTGTGCATTGTTCCACCGATGTCATTTGTTTTCTCTCGCTGTCATTTGAGGTGTGTGAAGATTGATTCCACAATTCAATTATATACATATATCTAGATATGCCAGTGATGTATCAATAGGGCCATTGTTGAGTCTCGCAGCAGTGCTCGAATATTTGTATACATGTGCTATGTGTGTATAATGTAATGTACATGGTTTTGTGTAGCTCTTGACGAGCAATTTGTCCACTCTATCTATTGGGATGGATGCTTTTGTCCCGGTTTTAATTCAAAATAATCTAAAACAGATGAAAAAAAGAAGAAGAAAGAAAGAAGAAAAGAAGAGAAAAGGGGGGAGAAAGAAGAAAGAAAAAAAACTCAAGGACAAGTGGCTCATGTCTCATGTGACGCCTGGTCTCACGGGACGCCTGAACCAATACCAAAAGGAAGACTAATTGATCAAGACTTTCCAGCCAAGGGCAAGGTATACGCCGGGTCCAAGCTGAAAGGCGTCTCTCGCATAAATCGACTAACGTCGGACTGAAAACAAAGCTGATTCAGATAATCATGGACCTGAGGCAAGACATTCGCGGGCTCGGCCTGCAGGCCCACGAATTCGGGAATGGGCAGGATGTTATAGGGCTCCGTGCGGCCCTTTTCCAACGAGTCGTCCACGAGGACCGTGTTGGATTGGTCCCAGCGGGCCCCGTCGGGGCCGTCGGGGCGGGAGGCCCTGACGTGGGGATCGTTCCATAGCTTCCACAGACGCTTGTAGACCTGGACTCGTGAGTCGTAGTCGGCCTGGCTGAGGCCGAGTTTGTCGCGAGCCCATATCACGACGCACTGGCTGCGCTGGGCGGGCGTGAGGAGCTGGGAGACCATGTTGTTGACGTTTTGGGGCCGGGCGGATGACCAGATGGCGAGGCGGTATGTCTCGAGGCAGTAGTGGAGGAACTGCTTGGCGTGGGGTCGCATGACGAAGCGAGACGGGTGCCGGGCCGAAGGGCGGTAGAGAAGCGTGCCGTTGAGGTCGAGGACGACGAGGACGCGGCGCGGGGAGGAGAGCGTGGTTGGCGGGGGCAGAGCTTGTGCTAGATAGGAGGGGGACGGGGAGGGGATGCCGCCGGATGCTTTGGAGGGGGCAGACCGGGGTCTGTTGTGCTTGTTTGGGACATTGTCGACTTCTGGACTGTTTTTTATTTTGGTCTCGTTGGTCAGCGTTTTTTTCTGGTTGGCGATGGGGAGGAGGAGGGAAGGAGGAGAGGAAGGAGGATAGGGTGACGCACGGTTCTGCTGATGAGACCAATAGGGTCTTTTTTGATTTTCTCTTGATGCCCTTTTTGGATTGGAGGCCCTTTTTCAGCATTGGTGGTCTAGAAGAGGCAGAAGGGGTCGTGGTGGTCGGAGCCGCAGGTGTGAAGGACTCGACGTGAACATTCAGCCTCGTGGGCATGGAAGGAGTGTGCATTGCCGGCGAAGGCGAGGTGGTCAGGGTGGAGCGGTAAATGCTTGTCGAGGACGGCCTTGGAGCTGCGAGGTTCGAGAAGGGGGGCTTGTGTTGTCGTTGCGGGAGGCTGAGGAGGCTGATGAAGGGGCATGAAGGTTTTGGACCGAGGTGGACGAGATGGCCATGAGGGCTGGTTTTCGCGACTAGGCTTCGAGCGAGATATGGCGGTGGTTTGGGACGGACCATGAGAGGCTTAGGTTTTTGTGTGATTGGACTGACGGACGACGACTGCGTGAGGGTGGTCTGGAGTTTATGCTGGAGTAACAATCCGTTGGCGGTGCCGAAGTGAGTTGAGATGAAGCTCGAGTGAAAATTGTGTCATCTGGTCCTGACTCCAATGCGGTCAGCATGCTGTGGTGGGGGGGACTAAAAATATGTGGCGGGGGTTTCGCGGGGTCGCGGCGCGGGCGCAAGGCGCAGGCGTAGGGTAGCTGGGAAACTGATGGAAAGACGGGGGCTCTCTGGCAGTATATTGGAGCTGCGGACTTGTTCAATTTAAGAAAGTAATTCATGAACGCTTCTTCTTCCCTCTTTTTTTTTTTCCTTCCTCGTTTTTCCCACATAAAACATGTCTCACGATGTATATTCTCGATGTCTGTACGAGGACGCCCGTTGCCCCTCGACCTGATTATTTCCCTATCGATAAGCCAATAATACAGGATAAGCATTTTTTCCGCCTTATCTAGAACAACGAGCAGAATCATATCCACAGTGACCAAACCTCATCGATGATTCTTCATGACCAGCCAGGCAACACCAAAAGAGCCACAACAGATTCCAGCACCAGCTTTTCCACCACAACGAAATCGCAGAATCACAAAAGTCACAAAAAGTACGAAAAATACGAAAATACCAAGCCATGCCGCTGAAACGCAAGGTGCCGTCCATTGGCCTTGAGCGTCGAGTGCGACCCCGTCGAGAAGACAAATGGAAGCCCGAGCCCGAGTCTCCCTCCGCGTCTGAGCAAGAATATTCGGATGACGACGGCCCGGCCGAGGAGCGCGTTGACAACGGCGAAGACGATTCCGAAAATGAAGATGACGAAGATTCTGAAGATGGATCGTCGGTGGTAAGCCTCTCTTTATCCATCCCATCTCGGAACTATACTGCACCATTCGAACACCCGTCCGGAAAATGATAGTATCAAGAATCAATAAAATAATAACTTTTTTTTTTATTTAAAAAAAAAAATAGTCCTCGGAAAGTCATACCCCCAAAATCGACCTCTCTTCCGTATCCTTTGGCGCTCTCGCCCGAGCGCAAGCCTCCCTCCCGCCCTCCTCCAAAACCTCCTCGAACCACGAAACAACCACAACCGCCGCCGCCTCCTCCTCCCTCCCCGGCAAATCCTCCAAACCAAAGCCTCCCGTCAAACGCTCCTCCAAACACGCGCCCCAGGAACATACGTCCAAACGGCCCGTCAAGCGCCTCCGCGAAATCATCCCCGACCAGCGCCGCAAACCCCGCGACCCGCGCTTCGACCCGCTCGTCGGAAAACTAGACGAGACCAGAGCCCGCAAGGCGTACGCCTTCCTCGACGAGTACCGCGAGTCCGAAATGGCGGACCTGCGCGCGCAGATCAAAAAGGCCAAGAACCCCGACGAAAAGGAGGCCCTCAAGAGACAGCTCATGTCGATGGAGTCGCGCAAGAAGGCGCAGAAGAAGAAGGACGAGGAGCAGGCGTTGCTGGCGGAGCATCGGGCCCAGGAGAAGGAGCTGGTCGCGCAGGGCAAGTCGCCCTTTTATCTCAAGAGGAGTGAGCAGAAGAAGAAGTTGCTGATGGAGCGGTTTGAGAAGATGAGCAAGGGTCAGGTGGATCGGGCGATTGAGCGGAAGAGGAAGAAGGTTGTTGGGAAGGAGAAGAAGGAGTTGGCGCAGTTGGTGAGGAGGAGATAGGAAGTTTTGCCCTTGGAGTGTCCACAAATGAAACCTTTTTTTTTTTTTTTTTTTTTTTTTTGGCTGCGACCCCCGTTCATCCATATAAGAGAATACGAGGGTTTGGGCTACATCTAATAACAAAGTATTTCAAACGGGAAAAGGGAAAAATCAAAAGGATGCATTCCTTATCCCGTATAGAGAGGCCACGTGCCCTAGTCATAATCGTCTATAACCCACTTCATCCGCTACTGTACAAATGTCTGCCCCCCTCACACGAAAACTAGCATGATGGGAGAAGGGCTCCCAAAGTCCAACGTCTACTCCGCAGATACATACCCCGACTTCCTTACACTCTCCCGAAACATTTCCTTACAAGGAACCTTGCTGCCCAGCCGCGCGCATAGCAAAAACGCCCCGCTCAGCTTCCGATGCAAGCTATACGTCTCCTCGGGCGGGGGGGCCAACCTCTCCCGCAGCATGACGGGGATGAACCCCTTGACGCGTTCCGTAATGGTCTGGTCCCGGAAATCGTACACATCCGGTGCCGAGTCCATGAAGGGTTCGGCGAGGGTGAGCACGGACTGCGTGTGCGCGTCGAGCATGGTCCGGCTCTCGTGCCCGGTGAGGTAGCCGAGGCGTTCGGAAAGGGTCTTGACGGCGGCGCGGTCGGAGCGGGACGCCGCGTGGAGGAGCTGGACGTACTGCCGGACAAAGGCCTCGGGGTACTCTCTCGAGGCGCCAAAGTCGAGCAGGACCAGCTTGTTGCGCTGGGCGTCGTAGAGGAAGTTGGTCCAGTTGGGGTCCGTCTGCATGAAGTTGAACTCGGTGATTTCCCGGAGGCAGAGACGCATGATGTGCGTGCCGATCCAGTCGCGCTGCTGCTGGGTGAAGGACTTGACGCGCGTGACGCCCTCGCCGTCCATAAAGTCCATGGTGAGGACTTGTTTGCCGCTGGCCTCCAGGTGCACGTCGGGAGCCAGGAAGACGTCCTGCTCGCCCTTGAGCAGACTTTTGTAGCGGAGAGCGCATTGGGCCTCGCGCTCATAGTCGCATTCCCAGCCGAGCTCTAGACGGGCATTGTCAATGGTCTTGTTGAGGTAGAGGCCCTTGGGGAGTAGTTTGGTGGCGTTGAGGAGGATGCCCAGGTTGTCGAGGTCCGAGTTGATGGAGTCGGCGACGCCGGGGAATTGGATCTTGACGGCGACTCTTTTGCCGTTGGAGCCGAGGGTAGCCTTGTGGACTTGTCCGATCGACGCGGCCGCAATGGGTGTCTCGTCAAACTCGCTGAACAGGTCGCGCCAGTTTTCCCCCAGGTTGCTCACGAGCACCCGGTCCCTCTGCCAGGCGGGCATGTAGTCTGCCCTGTCCTGGACGCGCTGCAGCACCTCTTGGATCGGAGCCGGGAGCATCTTGGAATCCTGAAAGCTCATCATCTGTCCGAGCTTGAGAGCAGCGCCACGCATCCGCGACAATTTGGACACCATTCGCTCCATGTTCTTGCCACTCAGTAGGACAGAACCCTCGCCGCCGCTGCCGAATGCTCGGCTCACGCTCTCCGTCATGGCGCCCCCGAGCATGCCGGCTGCGAGGCCGCCATAATTCCAGAGGCGGCTGAGCCGTGATGCTGGAACCTTGGATTCCCGCAGAGCGTATGCTGGTGGTGGTGCGGCTGCGGGCGTCGTTTCGGTACCAGCAATATCGTTGGCCAGCTCGACCACTTCGGAATCAGCTTTCGTTGACAGAGGCCTAGACACGTAGTCATTATTCTTCCGTGCTGCTTGCGTGGAATCGCCGCCATTGTCTTTTGATACCTGCGTAGAGTCAACAGGCTTGATCGGCTCAAGTGACTGGGCCGTAGTTGATAAAGGCGCAAGAGACTTCCGCGTCGACTGATTTTCCGTAGACCCTCTGGACTCTGTGCTCTTTGCTGCAGACTCTGCGATCCTCGCTTCAGGCGCCACAGGCGCGGGATTCGGCCAGTACCGCAGAGGATGCTCCTTTGCAGGCGCACCCGATTCACGTCGTTTCCTCGCAGCGGCAGCGTCTCTCTGTCGCAGCGAACTCAATATCGTCGAACCATGACTCGTGTGGAAGATGTTCACGTCGACGTCGTCTGGCAGGTCTCGTTGCTCTGCTGCGAGTCGTGCCGCTTCTTGCCTCTGTTGATATGCCTGCGCAAACGCCGAGTCTTTGGTAGTAATGGTTTCTCTCGGGGTTTTCTGCGCAATTGCGGTTTCGGATTTCGCAGATGTTACGTGCGGCGATGGCGACGGCGAAGGAGGAGGAGGAGGATGAGTGGAAGAAGCTGTTGCTGCTGCTGCTGCTGCTGCTGCTGCTGAATGCGTAGACACACCGGCGGTAGCCGTGTCATTGTCCGCAAAACCACTGTTTGGCACGGAACTCTCTGCTCGTCCGAGGGTTTCTCGACGGCCGTCCGTCGCAGGTGCTTGCCTAGGCAGGTTGCCGGCTCGCCATTTCGCCGTCACGACCGAAGTTTTGGTGTACGCATCGAGCTGTCGAGACCGGAGGGCGATGTGCTTGGCAGCGACGGAACGGGAGGCACCGAGCAGCGCTACGACATCAATTGCCAGGTCGACGAACCTCATGAGGACTTAACGCCTCGATCGACCGAGGCACATCGGTCGTGGGTGTTGATAGTGGAAAGGCAAGTTGAGGAGGGGGCATAAATTAGCAAGGCGGGCAATTTTGCATGTTTTTTTTTTTTTTTTTTTTTTTTTTT
>SRPU01000873.1:0-13110 GCA_018360185.1 Claviceps lovelessii | reverse complement strand
GTAACTAAATAAAGCATAAGGAGCAGAGGTTCTAGATACAGCTAAGCATAAATTGCTAAAGCTGGCTAGCGTATAATAATAAATAAATATAAATTATTTATTTAATTCTCTCTTTTTTATAAGGTAGTATTTAGTTCTAATTTAGTAATATTACTAAGTTTTACTTCTTTATTACTATTAGTATATAAATTATTAAATAAATAATAAATATAATAAGAATAATGCTTAATTCCTAGCTAATTTAAAAAAGTATTCTTTAATTTCTACTGTTATACTTATAATTACTAAATTTCTTTAAGCTATTAAATTTATTACTAAATAGCTTATTTTTTTAATATAATTTTAGTTTTTATATATTTCTTAGTTAGTTCTTAGTCTTAAAATAAGGATTCTTTTTAACTATAAGTTTATATATAAAATACTTTTATTATATTAACTTTCTAAGTAATTACTTAAAGAAGTCTTAGAATATTAAGCTAGTTGCTTAAAAATTAAAGATAATTAAGTAGAATACATATAATAGAAATCTATATATATTTAATAGTAGGGCTAGCTATATATTTAAGCTAAGACTTATCTTTCTTTTTTCCTTACTAATTGGGATTTCCTTTTAAATTCTCTAGAAATTAATATTAGCTCTTTATAATATATTTTTAATATAGATATATTTAGAGTATTTTAATGTAAACTATATACCACTAATCTCTATAGAAACTATAACTAAATCCATATAGAGAGGAAATCCACATCTAGTCTAGAATAATTACATACACTTAGGCATAATACTTTTCCTTTATTTATCTTTTTTTTAAATGTTTTGTTTTTTACTTTAATATTTTTAATTTAAATAATAAGTATTTTTTTAAAGTATTATAATTTAATATATTTTAATTTACTATATTTATAATAAGTTACCTTTAAGGTATTATTAAAATAAAATTTTAACTTATTTTTAAAGGAATTATTTTATAATATTATAGCTTTTTTTAAATTTTATTTTTTTTTAAAGTAATTTATTTAAGGTTATTTAATATTAAAGCTTTTTAAAAAAATAAATTTAATAATTTTTTTTTTTAATTTAAAGGCTTTTAAATATTAAGTAGCTAATTTATATTTCTTTTTTAAATTTTAAGGATTTTTAAAGCTAATATTTATATATAATAATAAAGTAATTCTTTTAATTTTATAAAAAATTATAAAGCTTTTTTTTATTTATTATTTTAAAAAAAATACTTTTTAAAAAAATTTAAATAATAATCCTTTAAAAATTATTTTTTTTTTAGAAATTTTAATTATTAAGCTAATTTAATTTTATAATTTTTAAAATCTTTAATTAAAAATAAAGTTTATTTTAAAAATTTATTTTAATTATTTTTTTAAATTTTTTTTAATTAAAATTCTTTTTAATAAATTAATTTTAATAAAAATAATAATTAAGTTTTATATAATTATAAATAAAAATAATTTTTTAATAGTTTTTTTAATAATATTTAAAGGTACTATTAATTATTTAATATAAATTATTTATTTAATTTTTTTTTTATAATATAATATTTAATTTTAATTTAATAATATTATTAACTTTTACTTTTTTATTATTATTAATATATAAATTATTAAATAAATAATAAAAATAATATTTAGTTTTTAATTAATTTAATAAAATATTCTTTAATTTTTATTTTTATATTTATAATTATTAAATCTCTCTAAGCTATTAAATTTATTATTTAATAGCTAATTTTTTTAATATAGTTTTAGTTTTTATATATTTCTTAGTTAATTCTTAGTTTTAAAATAAGGATTCTCCTTAACTATAAATTTATATATAAAATATTTCTATTATATTAACTTCTTAAGTAATTACTTAAAAAAGTCTTAAAATATTAAGCTAATTACTTAGAAATTAAAAGTAATTAAATAAAATAAATATAGTAGGAATTTATATATATTTAATAGTAAAACTAGTTATATATTTAAATTAAAACTTATCTCTCTCTTTTTATTTTAGTAAGGATTTCTTTTTAAATCCCTTAGGAATTTATACTAATTTCTATAAGGTATTTTTAATATAAATATATCTAAAGTATTTTAATTAATCATATACTACTAAACTCTATAGGAATTATACCTAACCTATAACTAAATATATACATAGAGGGGATCCTAGGATTTGTGACTAAATTAGCCCAGACTCTGTAGATGTTATGCCTAAGTATATGTAATTATTCTAGACTAAATATAGATTTCCTCTCTGCATAGAGTTAGTTATAATTTCTATAGGGATTAGTAGTATGTAATTTATATTAAAATACTTTAAATATATCTATATTAGAAATGTATTATAAAGAGCTAATATTAGTTCCTAAGGGATTTAAAAGAATATTCTAATTAATAAAGAAAAAAGAAAAATAAGTTTTAGCTTAAATATATAACTAATTTTACTATTAAATATATATAAATTCCTATTATATTTATTTTACTTAATTACCTTTAATTTTTAAGTAACTAACTTAATATTTTAAAACTTCTTTAAGTAATTACTTAGGTAATTAATATAGTAGAAATATTTTATATATAAACTTATAATTAAAAAAAATCCTTATTTTAAAACTAAAGACTAACTAAAGAATATATAAAAACTAAAATTATATTAAAAAAATAAGCTATTTAATAATAAATTTAATAACTTAAAGAGATTTAGTAATTATAAGTATAAAAATAAAAATTAAAAAATACTTTATTAAATTACTTAAAAATTAAGTATTATTTTTATTATATTTATTATTTATTTAATAATTTATATATTAATAATAATAAAAAAGTAAAAGTTAATAATATTATAAAATTAAATTTAAATATTACTTTAAAAAAAAAGAATTAAATAAATAATTTATATTAAGTAATTAATAATATTCTTAAGTATTATTAAAAAAATTATTAAGAAATTATTCTTATTTATAATTATATAAAACTTAATTATTATTTTTATTAAAATTAATTTATTAAAAAAAATTTAAACTAAAAATAAATCTAAAAAAATAATAAAAATAAATTTTTAAAATAAACTTTATTTTTAATTAAAAATTATAAAAATTATAAAATTAAATTAATTTAATAATTAAAATTTATAAAATAAAAAAAAATAATCTTTAAAGGGTTTTTATATTTATTTAAATTTTTTTAAAAAGTATTTTTTTTAAAAAAATAAATAATAAAAAGCTTTATAATTTTTTATAAAATTAAAAGAATTACTTTATTATTATATATAAATACTAACTTTAAAAATCCTTAAAATTTAAAAAAAAATTATAAAGTTAGCTATTTAATGTTAAAAAGCCTTTAAATTAAAGAAAAAAAAAGAATTATTTAATTTATTTTTTTAATATACTTTAATATTAAATAACCTTAAATAAATTACTTTAAAAAAATAAAATTTTAAAAAAGCTATAGTATTATAAAATAATTTCTTTAAAAATAAATTAAAATCTTATTTTAATAATTTTTTAAAGGTAATTTATTATAAGTATAATAAATTAAAATATATTAAATTATAATACCTTAAGAAAATATTTATTATTTAAGTTAAAAATATTAAAATAGAAAAAAAATCTAAAAAAAAAATAAAAAAGAAAAAGTTAAAAGGTTAAGTATAATATTTAATACTTAATTAAAGAATCTTTAAAGATATTATTATATTTTAAAATTAATATTATTTTATTAAGTAAGAAATTAAGAATAATTTATATAAATTTCAATATTTATATAAAAGCTAATATAGTTAGCTTTTTATTAATATAAAAATAAAAATTAAAAAGAAAAATAAAATATTTATTTTAATTAAAACTATTAATAATTAAAATATTTTTAGTTTAAATATATAGGCTTTATTATTATATTTAGTTAATTTATTATTATTATTGTTACTCTAGTCAGGCTAAGCCCAATAGCTAGTACCTCTGCTACTAAAACTATATAGGAAAAACCCTAGAGTAGGGAGGAAAACCTATATATAGCTATTCTATTATCTGCAGTAGAGCTAAAGTAGCCCTACATTAGTTCTAACTATATATAAATATACACTGCTAGCTAAACTTAACTAATATTACAGAAGAGTGTATATTATAAAACTATAATTAGAGAAGGTTAGTAAAGGTATAGTAAAGCAGCGGATTATCCTTAGGGGTAGTTTATGCTTTATTATAAGTTACTTTAGTAACTTTTATTAGGCATTATATTAGTCCCTTACTATTTTCTTTAAGCTACTGCCTTCTTATTAAAAACCTTTTACTAGCTTCTATGCCTTTATAGTATTAGCTATACTAGCTAATAGCTAGCTATTAGTAAACTAACTACTAGCTAACTATTAGTTATATAAGAAAGAAAAAAATAATTATAAAAGCTACTCTTTTCTTCTTATTTTTAACCCTTTCTCTTTTTTCTTTCTTCTTTATTTATTACTTCTATTATAAATATACCCCTAATTCTTCTATTATAGTAATACTACTATATTACTACCTCTAACTAACTATAGTACTAATAAAAATACTATTACTAAATAAAATTATTACCCTAGAGGTAAGTGCTAATCCTAACTTAATATACTATTACTGCTAACCTATAGTATAGC
This sequence comes from Claviceps lovelessii, assembly GCA_018360185.1. Lineage (NCBI taxonomy): Eukaryota > Fungi > Ascomycota > Sordariomycetes > Hypocreales > Clavicipitaceae > Claviceps > Claviceps lovelessii. Next base: position 8,480 of record SRPU01000873.1, on the reverse strand, counting down.
TAGGCTAGCTAAAGGACTAGCTTTATAAAGCTTACTTAATATAAGCTAAAGATATTAAAAAACAATACTATTACACTAAAGGTTAGTACTCCCCCTATACCTATACTACTACTATCTTTAATTTATATAAATACTAATAGTATATACTTTAAGTATATAAAAGCAAAAAAAACTTATTTAAATATAAGTACTTTACCCTTTATTTATATTAATAGTAAATTAGTAGCTAATTAGTATTATAGCTAAACTAAAATATTATATTATACTAAAAGACTATTAAATAAGTAATAAATATATAAAACCTCTATACTTTTAGAGAGCTTATTAATATAAGTATATAGTAGTTTAAATATAGTGTTATTATAGTATTAATATAGTGCTAACTTAATAATAGGCTAGGGAGTATAATACTATTTAGAAAGAGGTATAATAACTTATAAAGGAGGTAAGGATAGCTACTATAGTAATAATATAGCTATTTAGTAATATTATAGTAGTTTTAGCCTTAACTTTAGTTAGGGGTAAGATACTACTATAGGCTTACTATATTACTAATATACTAAAAAAATATAATAATATTCTATAAAAAGTCTATAGGCTTTACTTAGTTATAGTATAGGGCTATACTAATAAGGAAAAAAAGAGGGTAATAAAGAAAAAAGGGGAGATAAAGGGGAATACTAATAAAGAGTAAGGCTAGGGCTAGTATAGGTATGCTATACTTATAATAATTTATTCTAGCTACTATTTTTTATTTTTTATTTAATATAATTTATTTATTAATATATTTTAAGTTAATTATAATATAACTATAGCCCCCTACTATTTCTACTTTAGCGCTATACTAAGCGCCTTACTATACTAAGTCTTTAATATCTTTAGCTTATTATTTTTATAAATTATATATAAGTTAGAATTAAGGGATATACCTAGTTAATATAAGCTATTTTATAAGTATAGTAGCTAGTTTATTCTTTTTAAAGGCCTCCCTAACTTTATATTAGTTATATACTAGTAATATACCTATATTTATAGAGTAGAGGTAATTAAAGTTTTTATAGAAAAGTAGTATATAGTAATAGTTCTTATTATTAGCCTAGTAGCTATATATTAGTAAATCTACCTTAGGAATATAGTAGTTATAAAAAAAGGTATTAAAACTAATATATTTTATATATATTTAAATAAGTGCTATAAATTTATATTTAGTAAGGCTTAAGTAAATATAAACTATTTTAATAGTAAAGGTAAAGTTAGAGTTAAGCTCTACTACTATATATTTAACCTAAGTTTAGTGCGCTTATATAGTAGCTCTCTCTCTATACTAATAGTCTTTTTACTTAAGGGTAAGTACTTTAAATAAGAATAGTTTTAAAGAATAATTATAAGGCTAATTTAGAAATAATATATAGTTAGGGTAGTTATTAGGATTTAAAGGGCGTTTATACCTATAGTATACTTATTTATAATAAAGTTAGGCTACTATTATAGTATAGGCGCTATAAATTTAGTTAGCTATACTATTAGCTTTAATTTAATAATAAAAGTAAAGTAAGTAATAGTTAAAGTAAAGATTAATTAAAGCTACTACTAACTTAGTTTTAATAAAGGCTTATAATATAGCCTTAAAGGCACTAATAACTATTCTTAAGCACTTAATTTATTTAAAAATAAATACCTTAGCTATTTCTTATACTTTACTATTAATTACTATTAAGGTATAGTATAATTCTATACTATAAGTAATAATACTCTAAATTACTTATATATATAATAAGCATATATTTTATAGTAAATAACTCTATACTAATACTATTAGTAATATAAGTATAAGCTACTGCTATATAAGTTTTAACTTAACCTAAATTTAATATACCTTTTAGTATAGTTTTTAGTAAATCTAAACTTTTAGAAAGTAGGCAAATTAAACTAGCTATATTATATTAATACTAAGTTAAACTAGAGTTATAACTATAGTGTAGTATTTTATAAAATATATAAGTTTGCTTTTTTTTAGGTTAAATTTAAGGCCTAATTTCTAAGACTAATTTTAGTAAATTACCTATATAGCCTTAAAGCAGTTTTATATTTTTTTTATTATATAACTATATACTAAAATATTTATATTATTAGAGAAGCCTATAACTATTATAGATTATATTGCTTAAAGCTTAGTATATAATAGTATAATATAAAGTAAGAAGAGAATAAGGGAGATAGGGAACCCTTATAGTACCCCTATAGTAATAAAAAGAGTGCTAGTAGGTTTACTATTAAAGAAGAGATAAGTAGTATACTTAGTAGTAAAGAAGTAGGTCTATGCTATAATTTAGGTAGGGATGCTAGTATTAATAAGGGTATAGGCAAGCCTTTTATAGTAAATAGTATTAAAAGCTATTAATATATTTAGTTAAAGTAGTAATGTAATACTACTATAGTACTATACTATATATATAGATTCTACTAATATACTTAATATAACTTCTATAAACTAATCTGCCTTATTACTTATTTATAGGTTAGGAAGTGCTTTACTTAATTTAGCTATAAGGGTAAGCTAGCTTACTACTACTACCTTTATAACCTTACTAATTATACTAAAAAGTAAGATTAAATGCTAGGCCCCTACCCTTTATTACTTTATTAAGGTTTTGCTTAATTTATATAGAATAATAACTTTTACTTATTAAAATAGGGCTAGGTAGTAACTAAGGCAGTAGTATATATTTAGTAAATAAGTAAGGGTTTATACTAATAGCTTACTATAGATTTTAAGGTAGCTTATTAGGAGTTTATTAAGTTTAAATACTTTTTAGCTAAATAAGCTCTTTATAATACTATAGATCTTATTAGCTTTAAACTAGTCTTTATTTAGAAATATAGTAGTATTAAGGCAGCTATTTAAATTACTTAGTATATTACTAAGTTAAGCTTAGGAAAAAGAGAAGAAATATTTAGCTAGGGTAATAGCTTTTTTTTAGTATATCTCTATAGTTATAATATTTATGCCTTTACCCTATAGGAGAGAGGGGATTTACTATTATTTTAATAGTAAGCTACTATAAAGCTATGCTTAGTATTTAAGCTTTTAAAGGTTTCTATATTAAGTAGTTATAGCTTTAACTACTATACGCTAGGCACTATACTACTTATTATAAATAACTTAATTCTATATCTATACTATATTAGTTATATATTACTAGTTCTTTTTAGTATAAGATACCCTTTACTATTATAGTACTCTTTTAGTATTTTATATTGCCTTTTTAATATATTAGTTCTACTATAGGTTTAGCTTAAGACTGCCTTAAGGTTTCCTTAGAACTACTAGGTCTATAATAAACTAAAGTTTAGTTATTAATTATTCTATAAAGTAGTTAATCTCCTTAGGTAAATAAAGCTAAGGCTTTATAATATTAGGTTAGAACTATATTATAGCCTTTATAGTAATAAGGTTATTATTTATATATAGCTATTTATATTAAAGTAAATAGTTACTATATAGCTTAGGGCTAGAGCTAATATAGATTAGTTATAGTATATAATTAAACCTAGTAAGGTTTAGTCCCCTTAGAAAGTTAATATTAGTACTATAAATAGCTTAGGTATAGTTAATAGTACTATTTCTTTTTTTTTATATTTTTTATATTACTTTACTTTAAGGTATTATAAATCTAAGCTGCTACTACTCTACTAATAAGAGAAGTATATTATATTTTATTAAGGTTTAGTTATAATAGTCTTAAAGTAAGTAATATTAATTAAAGTTATTAATAAATATACTATAGTTAAAGGGTAGGGCTATTATAAATTTAAGTAAAGGTAAAGTTTAGTTAAGTTTATAGATTAAGGAGTAAATAAAGTAAATATTATATTTTATTAATATAATAAAGCACTAATCTTTACTTACCTATACTATTTATACCTTAGGTCTATACTAGTAGTATATATAGATTATAGTTTAGCTACCTTAAGTTATAAGTTAGAAGTAGCTAAGGCTAGAATTTAGTAATTTACTATTTAAGGTCCCTAATTTCTATATTACTATTATATTAGTTCTAGGCTAGGACTTTAGCGCTAAATATATTAAATAGGTTTTCTTTTATATATTTTAATATATAACCTTAATTATATACTTTATATTATATATTAGGTTAGACTTAGCTTATTTAGGGCTATAGTAGTTATAGGTTATTAGCTTAGAAAGGCCTTTATAGCTACTTTTAAATATTATATTAATTCTAGCCTTAATTTAGGAAGGTAGGTATATAGTTTACTAACTTATTTTTAAGGCAAGGCTTTATATAAAAGCAGGTTGCTTATATTTTATTTTTAGCTATAGCTAGGTATTTTAATTTAGCCCTTCTATTCTAACTAAAGGAGAGGTTTAGTAAAGGCTAAGGGCTATGCTAAATACATAGCATATACACAGTTCTACTACTTATTAGTAGTATTATATATATAGAACTACACTAGGTGTAGTTCCAAATAGTTAATGCAGCATTTACAAATAGCTCCTAATAGTGCTAGGCAAGACTGCTCGCCTTCCGCATAATAACCGGCAGCGCAGCGGCCGCACCGCGGAGGCGCGGCGCAGTGCGCGGCTATATGTCCAAATTTAAAGCACCCGTAGCACTGACGGGGGTGGATGGCTTCGTTTAGTTAATTTATATAATATAAGATAAACTATTATTTAGTATTATATTAAAATTAACTTAAAGAAAAATATAATTTTATTACGAATATTTATATTAAAAAATCTTAATATTTTTATATAACTTATTACTTAAATATAATAGTTTAATTTAAAATTTAATAATTTTATATTATTAAATACTAAAATATTTTATAAAAAAGTAATTTAATTATTATATATATATATATTATTTATAAATTAAGAATTATTATTATTTAAATTTAAAGATATTTAGGTTAAATATATACTTATTATTTTAAAGAAACTTTAAAGATATAAATAAGTCTTTAAAATAAAATTAGCTAAGAATTTATTTATTTATTAAAATACTAATTATATAATTAATTTTAAACTAAAAACTAAATCTTTATATAAATTAATTTATTTATTACTTTTAGCTAAACTTTAAATATTATAAGCTTATTTAAATAAAAACTTAAAACTTAATTATATTTAAGACTTAAAAAATTCTATAAAAGTATTAATTTTATTTATTTTTTAAAAAAATAGTTCTTTATAATTATATATTAATTACTATAAATTAAATAATATTACTATTAAGAATTATTACTTATTATAATTTATTTTTAAGATTTTAAACTATATTTTAAAAGTAAAATAGTTTTTAAAATTAAATATTAAAAAAGCTTATTATTATATTTAAATTATATAAATAAATAAATAAAAAACTACTTTTTATATTAATTATAATTATTATAAATATTTAGTAATATTCTTTAAATTAATAAATATATTTATAACTTTTTAATATTATATTAATTAAGCTTTTTATAATTTTAATAATAAAATATATTTTATTTATTTAAATAATATTTTAATTTTTTTAAAAACCTAATAAAAATATACTATATATTTAAAATAAATTTTAAATTAACTTAAAAAGGCTAATTTATTTATATATTTAAATAAATATAAGTTTTATTAATAATCAGTTAAGTTCTTAGAATTTTTTTTAATAAAGAAAGAGATTTAAATAAATTTAAAATAAATTAAAACTATTATTAATTAGCTTAAATCTAAAACTTATTATAATATTTAAGTTTTTTTAGAATTTTATAATTTTTATTAATAATTTATTTATAAATACTTTATTATTATAGCTTTATTAATAGCTTTTTTAAAAAAGAATTAAAATAAAAAAAAACTAAAATTAATATATTTAAAAAAAAGAAATAATAAGTATACTAAACTTTTAAAAATACTTTTATTAAAGCCTTTTTATTATATTATATTAACCTTAATTTATTTATTTAAATTAAAATAAATATATTAAAGTTTATTATTATTAGTATTTTATTTTAACTAAATTTATTAAGTATTTATTATTTAATAATATTTTAGTTTTAAAAATTATAACTTATTAAAATATATTATAGTATATTAAATTAAAAAATACTAGTAATTATTAAGTTTTTTTATTATTAAAAATATTATATTAAGAAAGCCTTTATAAAAATTAAAGTATTAACTAATTGTTTTAATTTTTGATTTTTTATAAAAACCTTAAAATTAAATAAAAAATAATTTTAATAATATATATTTCTTACTTTTTTTAATTTTATTATTTAATATTAAAAAAGGGTTATAAATCCTATAAATACCTCTTTATATTAGCTTAATTATATTTCTTATAAAATAAAAAATACTAGAAAATTAATATTAAAATTATATATAAAGGTTATATAAATTAATATAATATTTATACTTTAAATTATTAAAGTAAGAAAGTAAGTAAAAATAAATATCTTTATTATAAAACAATTAATAAAAAATATAAAATTATTACTTTATTTTAATTTAATATTAATTAAATAAATAAAAAAAATAAAGATTTTTATAATTTAAATAATTTTAAATTATTATTAAATTTAGTATTTAAAGCTTTAAAATTTAATATATAAACTTAAAATTAGCTAAAATAAGTATATAACTTTTAAAATTTATAATAGTTTATAAATTAAAATAAAATTCTAAAAGATTAAAATTAAATATTTATTTTAAATTTAAAAGTATTTAAATTAGTTTTATTTTAAATTTATTATAATAATTTATTAATAAGCTATTTTAATATAAAAAGAATATTAAAATATCTTAAATAAAAGTTTTATTAAATAAATCTATATATTAAAGTTAGAAATTATATGAAATCTTATATTATTTATTAAAAACCTATAGGTAAAAAATATAAATTCTATAAAAAATTAAAAGATTTACTTATTTTAAATAAACTTTAAATAGAAATTTTAAGAAATCTTATTATAAAATTACTTAAAATAATTTAAAAAAAAACTATAGTTAATTCTATTCTTATTATTATAAATAAATATACTAAATATATAATATTCTTCCCTATATTATATTTAATTACTATAGTTAAACTAGTAGAATTATTTTATAATAAGGTTAAGCTTATATATAATATACTAAAAGGAATTATTTTTAATTAAAGTAGTATATTTATTAGTTAATTTTAATTAAAATTATATTTTATTTTTAAAATTAAATACTAACTATTAATAGTATTTTATTTTTAAATAAATAAATAAATAAAAAGAGTAAACTAAATATTAAAATTTTATTTATATATATTTATTATTAAATTAAAATATATTTAGCTATTATTACTAAAAACTATATACTTTATATATAATAATACTAAAAATATAACTATAAATATAAGCTTAAATATAGTATTAATAAGCTATAACCTAGAATTTTAAATAATTAAAGATAATTCTTTAAAGAAAGAAGTATTTAAAGCTAAAAGCTAAGTATAAAAATTATATATACTAAAAAGTAAATTAAAAGTATAATAAGTATAAATAAATAAATTATAAGTAAAATATTATAATTAAAAATATTAAAAAATTATTTTTTAAAAAAGGGAATTTATATTCTTAAGTATAAAGAACTTATAATTTAAAGAAAAAAAATAGAAATTACTTTTAAAATTTATTAGCTTATTTTAAATTTTAAATAAAATTAAAAAATAGATATATAAATTAGTATTATTAAATAATTATTCTAAATATATAATATATTTTATATTAATTTACTTAAGAAATAAACCTTTAGAAATAAAGAAGAAGAATAGAGTTTACCTATTTCTAACCTAAATAATAATTTTAAAGAATAAAAGGTTAACTAAATTAAATTATATTATTTTCTTTAAAAGAAATTATATTATTTAGTTAAATAAAAGGGATAGCCCTTTAAATATAATTAGTAGCTAGAAGCTATAGCATTATAAAATACTAGTAAATTACTAAATAGATATTATATAATATTAACTAAATTTAAAAAGAGTAGAATTTATAAAGGTCTTTAAAAATATAATAAACTATAAAAAACACCCCTTAAAATAACTTTAAATAATTCTTATAAAAATTAATAACTATTTATACTAATTAATACTTATTTATTATTATTTCTATAAAATTTATTTCTATTTTTTTCAAAAAAAAATAAGATTAAATAATTCCCTATTTATTTTTATTTTAATTATAAAAAAAATCCCTTAATTCCTTAATTAACTAAAGTTTTAGTAAAGATTTCTTTAAAAGTTATAGTAAGATTAATATTTTCTATTTCCTTATTAAAACTAGAAATAAATTTAATAAAAATTAAGACTATTATTTAATATATCTATAAATAAAAATTAGAGCTAATAAAATATAGCATATATTTACGCTAAAATTCTATCTAATCTTTAGCTAACTATTCCTATAAGAATTAGTCTAATTTTTACCTAAATTAAAAAAAA
>SRPU01000872.1:0-13110 GCA_018360185.1 Claviceps lovelessii | reverse complement strand
AAAAAAAAAAAAAAAAAAAAAAAAAAAAGGCGTGGCTCATCAGCCCTCATGGTCATGTGCTGCCTCTGACGAAGCCCCTCGGTCACACAACGCGGTTTACCCATTCCCTGATTCCCTGACGATGCATTCGGCTTCTGACCGATTGGTTACCAGCGCGGAATTTAGACTGCTCGGCGTATTGGTCTTTGATCACGGTCATGAGTGTGCATGATGGCGGCTCCGCGGTGTACCTTTTCCGTGGCATGCGTGGTACTGGATTGATCCAGAAGGACAGAGGACGAGACGAGGTCCGGCGGCTGTCGAGAGGGCTGTCAGAGGGCCAATGTTGACCCATGCCGAACGAGCTCGAGAGTTGAAAGAGTTGAAACGCTCCGAGCTTCACAAATCATCCACCGCTCCCTCGCTCCCGCGCGTTGCCGCCTGCGACATGATTACATAAGCCGTCACTTGGTGTTCAGCCGCGCCTTCCCCCCCACTCCAGTGCCCAGCAACGAAGGCCGACGGATGGGGGAGTCGCGCCTGCCCTCTGGACTCTCTAGAGTTCCGGGCTTGGGTCCTCTTTTAATTCCCACGTTCACGTCAGCAGCTTTCGATTCTGGCGTAGTAATCATCGCGCGCATCTCGAATGCTGAGTCAGATACGTCCACGGTCCGTCCATCCTTTAGTCGCCATGCAGCAAGCGTCGAGCTCGAGGAATCCAGGTAGGTCCGCGAGTTCTTTTTTAGAAAGAAATTTCTCTGGTGCCCTTGTTGTTCGCGCGGTTTTTGCATCATGCGCGCCAATGTCTGCATCGTCCGGTCGGCGCCGGTCGCGAGAAGCTTCGCCTGTGTGCCTCTTTTGCAGGACGGCTGAGTGTTGAGTTGTCGAGTGTCGAGTGTCGAGCCTCGAGCCTCGAGCCTCGAGTTATCGGGTGTCGAATCTCGACATCGCGTCCACATCTCAAAAGACCTCACCGGCGTGTTGCCGCTGCCGCTTGGCATATCCTTGGCTCAGATGGACGCCGCACCACCTCGGTTGAGTGACGTCGCCTGCTGGGTTATGACAACGCTTGACGGTTCTCTGCCCCGTGGTCGCACGCATCCTATACGTATCATGTTGCGATTGACGGCGTCTTGATCCATCGTCCTCATCCGCCCGCGCCGAGTGTCCTCATCCGTTCAAGACTCGGCTTGGCCTTTCATAGACCATCTTCCCTCTCCCCCCTCTTCTCCGTCGCATGTGGTTACTCTGGCAAAGTGGCACCCAAGACGAATCGGTCGGCTGACACTGCATCACCCTTTCTCCCCAATAGAGCAGCACTTGCGCGCGCAGCTGGAGCTCTTGCAGAACCACGACGCCAACGTTCCTGTTGCTTCGGAACCGCGCGACTCGAGAGGCGCTCTGTCGCACTCGCCGCCGCCGTCTCGCGCCGCGCATGGATACCAGGAGCTGGCCGCTGCCTCGCACGAAGCTGCTCGCGCCCTGAGCAAGACCGGTGTTGAGGCGCACATTCACCCGGATTTGCGAGGCGCTGCTGAGCACGCCTCCAACATGATGTCCCTGGATCCGCCCGTCGTCCCTAGTCCGGTTGAAAGCCCTCCGGGGCCTTCCAATGTTCCTGTGGCTGTCGCCCCTTCATCCTCTGTGCCTGACATGGGCGTCATTGGAGAGAGCAAAAAGGCCAAGCGCGAGCTTTCGCAATCCAAGCGCGCGGCCCAGAATAGAGCAGCCCAGGTACGGTCATGATCTCTCTCTCTCTTTTTTTTTTTCTTTTTCTTTTTTTTTTTTTTTTTTTTTTTTTTTTTTTTTTTTTTCTTTTTCTTTTTTTTTTTTTTTTTGCAGTTCTGAAGTCTAGTTGTCTTCCGCTGGGCCTCGCCTGCCTTTTGTTCTCCATGAAATACCCTTTAGGCTAACAACCTATTGTGTAGAGAGCGTTCCGCCAACGCAAAGAGGGTTATATCAAGAAGTTGGAACAGCAAGTACGCGATTATGGCGAGTTAGAACATAATTTCAAGATTTTGCAGTCGGAAAACTATGCTCTCCGAGATTATGTTCTTCATCTACAGTCGAGACTACATGATACTCTGGGCGAATATCCCCCGCCACCGCCAAATATCAACTTATCTCAGGCTGTCGCTACTTCTGGCCTCCCTCCTCCTCCGCCGCCGCCACCACCGCCGCCGCCACCACCCAGTGCACCAGAGCAGGTGGTACCAGCAGCCGGAGTCCCTATAGCTCTGGAAGCCGTCGCGCAGGCAGTAGCAGGTCTTGCCGCTCAGGAGCATCTGGTGCAATGTGAGCAGCAACAACAACAGCAAGAGGCGCAGCAAGGGGAGCAAGGCGAGCACCAGCAGAGCTACCCCAGCCCAGAGTACAAGGAGGACCGTTGCGAATAGGCTTCATGGTTGTTTGAAGAGGAGGGGTAACACCGCAGTCACAGCAGAAAGGGGAGAATGGAGAATGGAGCCAGTTTACCAGCAGAGACCTTGATCATTTCACGTTTTTGCTCTCTCCCTTTCGCTTTCTTTCTGGAAAGAAAGATGCGGTGTCCCATCTCAACGAGGGTGTCGTGTCTCTAAAAATTTTTTGATCCGGGCGTTCAGGGAGCTTGTTTTCTTGATGAACATGCGGGAGAAGTTGATTTTTTTCGATTCCATTTACGGCGTTTTAGCACCACTCTCTGGGTCCTGTTTTCCTTTATTCCCTTTTTATTTTATCTTTATTTTTTCATCTTCTTTTTTTACACCCTCTCTCGTGGACAGATGGGGGATTGTGCCACAGGCTCATTGCGCTTTTGTTCAAGTATGCTTGTGTTGGGACATGCGCGATGTTTGTCATGGGTAGATGGATGGATGCTTTTCCTTGTATTTGGTCCATTAGCTAGCCATTTTCTGCTTTTTCGAGTGGAGTCTGTCTGACTGAGGTCTGAGGTGTTCCCTGGTGTGTGAAGCCGTTGCATTGCCGCTTTTTGTCGTGGCCACGTCATGAACACGAGTATCTTTGACTGGGCTTTGATGAACATGATTTACATCAGCTGAATTGAAAACGATTTCACACCAATTTTGATTGGAAAATGATCCCGCATCAGCCTTGATTGAGCCCATCCTTCATGTAGAGGAACCCTCATTACGCCCCTCATTACGCCCCCCAGCACTATATACCCATCTCTCCTTCCCAAAAGACGGGTAACGGTAATGGGTCTGATCTGTCGCCTGTACATCTTGGTCCCAAGGACTCCATACATGTCCGAGAATAAAGGACATGACACGACGGGAGTTGACAATAGAGATGCCAGAGTGGGGAGATTGGGATCCATGGTGTGAGGGTGGGATTGGCACCTCGGTAATTGATTGCTTGGTTTTTTTCTTATTTTGTTTGAACAAAAACGGAGTAAGAAATTGGAGAAAAGGGGGAGAAAGGAAAAAAAAAAAAAGAAAAAAAAAAAGAAGGAGACGCGAAAAAAAGGGAAGGATGAAAAAAAAAGAGACAAAAAAAAAGGAGACACAAAGGGAAAGAAAACGCCCTAGTTCCGAGAAAAGACAAAGAGAACGAAAACACCCTGGTCCCGAGGAAAAAATAAAACAGGCCACTACAAAGTATCAGGAATATGAATTACCCATGTCATGCTCCTATTCTCATTGTCAGTGTTCCATCCTAAGAAAAAAAAAAGAAGGAAAAGAAAAGAAAAGAAAAGAAAAGAAAAGAAAAGAGGAAGCAAAAAGGGGTGAAAAAAAAAAAACAAGAAACATTGATAAAGCTCATAACAGGATAAAAAACGCATAATGTACCTTGATGTATTCCGGTCCCTTTTCTTGATACTCGGCCCGAGTAATCCTGGCGGCTTGCCAGGCCGGTGAGCCAGCCCAGCTGGCGGCTCCCTTCCAGGCATCCAGCAGCGCGTCCTGGGCACGACGCACCTGCAGGGGCGAATCGGCGGGGAAGAGGGCCCGGAGACCGTCGCGGACCCGCTCGTCAAAGTTTCGGAAGAGCGTGTTGCCGCCCGTGAGGAACACGTCCCGGAGGAGGGCGTCGCGGTCGGGCATGCCCGCCAGGCGCTGGTTGACCATGTCGCCTGCGATTTCGATAATGCCGGCCTGGTCGACGCCGGCGATGGACGGACGGAAGACGATTTCCGGGATGCGGATGCGCTCGACGTTGAGATGGATCTGGTTGAGCTCGGCCTGGGACGCCGGATCAAAGGGCCTGGGCCCGCGGGCAAAGGCGTGGAGAAGCGATTTGGACCAGTCGGTCTGGGCTTCCTGGGTCTGCTCGTAGTCGAAGTCCGGGTCATACCGGAGGAGTTCCTGCTCGAGCGTCCTGAGGTTCGTCGCCAGATCTTCCTCTTCCTGCTCGTCTTCGCTGTTGTCGCCGACGGCAATCTGCCGGTACACGCCCCAGTCGTCGTCGTTGGCGCCAAAGTTGTCGTCGTCGCCGCCTCGACGGCGCTTCTTGGTCGGGTTGTCCGACGCGAGGTTGGCGATGCTCTTCATGCGGATCTGGGAGGCGAGCGATTTGCGGTTGCCGAGATCGGCCTTGAGCCGGTCGCGCTCTTTGATCTTTTGCAGTGTGTCCAGACGGGCTTGCCGCTTTTCTTGGAGCCAGCTATCGAGCTGGTTCTCGCGCCGCTCCTGGTCGAGACGCTCCTCTTCGGCGACGCGCGCCTTTTCGGCTTCCTTTTCGGCCTTGGCGCGCGCCCGCGCGTCGTGGTTGGACTTCATCAGTCGTTGCTGGCGCTTTTGCTTGAGCTGCGGCTCGTCGAGCTGGTCGTCGGGCACATCGAGCAAGTCAAAGACGGGCGCGTCCTGGTCCTCTTCCGGATCACCGCCCAAGTCTTTGGTGCGGGCCTTCTTGATCGACTTTTCCAGCTCCTTGATGATTTTGTCGAGTTGCGCCTCGTCCTTGACGTCGTGGCTGTCCAGTTGGCGCCGAATCTCCTTCTTCGTTTCGTCTACAAGCTTGCCTTGCAGGGTCTTGTAATACTCGAGATCCTGCTCCTTCTTCATCAGCTTTTCTAATCGCATCTTGGCGGCCTGTTCCTGTAACCGACGCCCGCTTTCCTTCTTTCGCTCTGCTATCCGCGCTAGTTCTTCTTCCGTCTTTTGCACGACAACCTCCTCTGTAAACGGGTACTGGATGACGACATCTCGGTCTTCGAGACCCGTCCAGTCTAGGTAGCTCTGGATCTCGGCGTCGTAGTCTTTTGATACGTAGCAATGATCTCTGATCATGTGTTCGGCCTGAGAGGCGTTGAGCTTGCCGGGGAAGGCGGGGTATTTCAGACGAAGGAGCTTGAGAAGATATTCCGCTCCGTGGTAGCCGCCCCAGTTCAAGCGAATGGCTTGTCCGAGCATGGCCTTTGCATTGTAGACTGGGATGACGTGGGTCGATGTCGAAGATGATGACACTACTAAACCAGTGTTGCCTTTGTTGTGCCTGTAGGAAAAGAGCGAGTCGATACCGTAGGCGAGAGAGGGAGCGCCGTAACATTCAAAAATGATTTCCGTCATGGCTAAAAAGAGAGAGAGAGAGAGGGAGTTAATTCTTATTATTCTTATTCTTATTGTTTTTATTTTGGTTAATTTTCGGACGAAGGGGAGATATGCGGCGATTATTGGAGCTTAAGCTGTGAAGGTATCCAGCCAGGAAGCGCCAGAATCTCGAAAAAAAAAGGAGAAAAAAAAGAGAAAAAGGAGAAAAAAGGAGAAAAAGAGAGAAAAAAAAGAGAAAAAAAAAACGCACATTTTCTTGAGTACGGCAAGTTGGCAATGGCCTCCGTCATAACAATTGGCACGTCGACAGCTCCGTCAGTCGACTCATTCAAGCCTAATTTGAGAAAGATGTAGTCAAGAACGTGCTCCATGACATCCCAGTTGCTGACGATGCCGGTTCCGGCCTCAAACGCCGTTCGAACATGACCACGTGCCGTCGTATCAGCGTAGCAGTCAGCGCCGGCAAACGAAAAGGTTCTGCCGAGTTTCCGATCGCGATATTTGGACATGACTGGCGGCAGGCTCAATCGCGGTTTCGACTCAAAGGACCAGCCGGCGCGGACGGTAGAGGATCCTATGAAGCCATAATTGTGTTAGCTGCTATCGCTGTTCTTTCTCGAGCGCTACCTCTCCATGTGTCATCCTCCTGCAATATCATGTAGGCGCTGTTCCAGCGAGACCAAGACCAACCATTGTCAATGACGATGGCAGCCTTGTCAGGCTGCTCAAGAGCTTTCTTATATCCATCACTCTGAGGCTCGATGTAGGCTTCGAATCGCGTCTCCTTGACCGGAAGGAGCTTGGGCTGCGATATCTTTCTATCTGAGGGGCCCGTTTGCTTTGGTTCGTCGACCGCTGAGGGAGCCATGGCTAGGCGTCTTGGAACGTCGTCGTCGTCGTCGTCGCAAAAGCTTCGGTTTATCACCAGGTATGCATCCAACCGATCATAATGAGTAGAAAAATCTCAAGGCTTTGCGGCAGGTGAGGTGGGTGAGGTTGACAAGATGGAAATCGTTGGACCTGCGCGCTGGGCAGTGACTCGTCGCGCAAGGCAGAATCGTGTTGGTATTGAATTGCCGAATAGATGGAAAGGGAATTCAGCAAGGCCGTGGATTCGTGATGGAACAGGCTCTCTCGTTGGTGGGTCTATGAATCAATGGCTTTTGGTTATGACGACCCTGCAGCGGCGGGCCCAGTGCTTGCGCTGAATGATCATGTACAGGCGAATGCCGACACGTTTAAAGCGCTGGAAACATTGGGCTATTTTTTCCTAATTCGCTTCTCCTGTAATCCAATATCCCTTGCTTTTTTTTTTCTTCGTCTTTTTCTGCAGTGGCGTGCAAGTGGACGGTTGTGGTGGTGTCATTTCATCATTAATTCGACTACCTAGTATTACAGTTGACAAAGCATCATTTCAACTTCCGTCACAATTCCCCCTCTTTGGGCGGTCATCATCACGACGGTGGTTTGAGATTATCGGTGGCTGAAAAATGGGAAGAAAAAAAAAAAAAAGGAAAGAAAGAAAAAGGATAAAGCCGTCAGCAGGTAAAACAACTAGTGGAAAAGTCGCACCTTACCTTCGAGATGGAATAAAACATTCGATTGGTAGTTCTTGAACATTTGCGCAACCAACTCGACATTCATGTTTTGAATGTTTATGTCCTCCATTTCGCGTCAGCTTTCATACTGCGCGCGCGCCATACCCTGCTGGTCACGGCATCCATGGAACATACCTGCAGACTTTTGTTCATGATGACAACTGCCTCGTTTAATTTTTCCTGTCGTGTTTATGTGTTAAGTCTGTTCCTGATTCAGGTGAAAATGTTGGCTTTGGCCCGGATGCGTACCACGTTGTTGATGATGCGAGATAGCAGCAGGTTCTGCTGATGTTCATGTGGGCTTTCCTATTGATGTTTGTTAGAAACCTTTTCGAGGTACCAAAAGTGTAAAGTTTTACCATTTTCGTTTCCTTTTTGGTTTCCTTTTTGGTTCCCTTTTCTGCTTCGGCTTCTACTTTCTTATGTTGACGAAACACACTTAACACTACATGACCAGCACTATGCGTCGCGATGATTGGACGTACGGTGGGGAACCGGCGCCAGTGACCTCGGGGCGGCGCGGTGAGACGCGGCAGAATCTTCTGGTTCCCAAGCCCAAGCTCACAAGTACCAACAACTACCAGTTGACCTCATTCAGCTGATTCCCATGGCCTCTCCAACACTGTAAGTTTCTCCTCTTGACCACCTTTGCTGCCCATACCTGGTCGACAACCTTGACGTGGAAACCCCCCTCGTTGCGCAGCACAAACGTCTCAGATTTTTTTTTTTTTTTTTTTTTTTTTGAAAAAAGTCATACAATGGCTGCTGCCGCCCCGAAAGAGGCCACCGAGGCCCAGATCCAGCACCAGAAGCTGATGGAGCAGCTCGACATGCACGCCATCCACAAGACCTTTCGTAATCAACACTGGAAGCCCAATCAGCGCCGGAACAAAAACCTCAAAGCCATTCTTGGTGACGCATCTAGGAGAGAGGCATCAAGTTTAGCAACACCCCAAGACGGCAGCGGCCAAGCGACACCCGCCCGGGAGGATGGTCTCTCCACGAGCGGAACGTCGACGCCAGCAACAAGCAATGGGCGCGACCAGCCGCCCAATCTCGCACAGGCATCGCGGAGTCTGTCAAAACTTGTTCTCGAGAAGAGCTTGAAGCCTCCCGGGGGTATCGCCTCGGCTCCCTCGGCAACGTACACGAATATCGAGTCGGCGCCGTCACTGGCACACTCCAAACATTACTGCGATGTCACTGGCTTGCCTGCGCCGTACCTAGATCCCAAGACGAGAATGAGATACCACAACAAAGAGGTCTTTGCTCTTATACGATCCCTGCCTCAAACATCCGCAGAGCTCTTCTTGGAGGCTCGTGGGGCACACACTGTTCTCAAGTGAACACAGCCTTTTTTTTTTTTTTTTTTCCCTTTTTTTTCCCTTTTTTTTATAGCCCCGGGGAATAGGCAGACAACACACTCTACTGCGATATGGGTTCACGACACGGATTCCGGTGTGAAGCCGGTCTAAACAAGAAGAGTATACACACACCACAAAATTCATGCTCATCAACTGGGGACGGACATGTGGAGGACCGACAAAGGATCCTCAAGACGTGTCCATGGATGAGAGAAAAACAAATGTCCGACCAACAAAGTCAAGCTTCAACTATGCAGCCCTAGCCTTTCGGCCAAGAGATGGCAAATGACGCTCCGGCTTAATCGTGATCGTGGAAAAAGCTCCTGTTTTATGCCACCGACAAGGTACCGAGATTGTATGGGAAAACATCCTCAGTTGCCAAAAAAAAAAAAGCTGGAGAGCTCGGCTGTTGGGGCAACATGTACTAGTAGTGTAACAAATAACGAAGAGCATATAGCTTGGCACGTATGCCAATCGAGTGTGACATGCAGTGACATGCTGTTCATCAGTCATGCGATCATGGTCCAAGTGTGACTGCATGTACAAGGTGCGGTGTATACTGGACCGATTCCACTGCCATATGATGAGCCGCCGTCCCACAACAGATCACTTGGAGTGATTCTCCATGCGCCGAGTCTTGTTCAGCACTCTCTGCTTTCTCCGAAGCACCAGACTTTGAAATCTTGCAGAGCCAGGAAAGAACAACATGGAATGCCAAAAATTAATGGCATGTCGCGTAACGGACATCTGGCTAAGCGTTGAAACGTCTGCGAGGAGGTTGAAGGGCAGGCAAAGGCAAGTGTCACGCGTGGCACAGTCGAGAGCCAGCGGGGGAAAAAAAAAAACAAAAAGAAAAAAAGGACAAAAAAATTCATCACGCATGAAATGAGGAAATTCTGTCTGGTGGGTCTCGTGGCCAACCCCTACCGCCTGCAGTGCAGACGACCGCCTAAGCCTGTTTGGGATGCCAACTGGTGCTGCTTGACAACATTTGAAGTTTGCAGTATCGCCTTGGGTGCGGTAAGGGTGTGATCCACGAAACGAGACAAACTTTGTGCTCGAAAAATCGTGCGAAAAGTGGACACACTTGCCATTTTCGGCACTAAAATTCCGCCGGAAGTTATGGATTTTTATCTAAAACCCTAATAAACGCTATTTATAAGGATTTTAATATACTATATTAGCAGGGGCTATGTAAATACCTGTAATAAGTAAGGTTTACACTAAAAATACAAATTTTACCTAAAAATAGGTATAAAGTTAAGTATTAGTAAAAACTAGGTATAAACTTTATACCTATACTTATATATAAAGATTATTACTACTATAATAACCTTCCTTAGCGGATATAGTATACTATTAAAGTAAGTTATTATTAAAGATAATAATGCTAATAACCTTACCCTTACTATATTAATTTTATTATATTATAAAATGCTTAGTATAATAAAAAGAGTAGTGTATTAGCCTTATTACCTTTATAAGTATATATATTATTAAAATGCTTAGGATTATCTTTTAGAATTCCTTATAGATAGCTAATCCTTACTAATAATCTTTTAAGACTTCTATAATAAGGTTCTTAATACACTAAATAATTAATTTATTAACCTTTTTTAAATACCTAAAGAGACCTTTTATAAGCTTTATTAGTAGCTTTATATAAATATAGGTATTATACCCTTATAATACTAATTAATAGAGTAGAAAGTAATAATATTCCTTTAAATATATGCTTATAATAAGCCTTAAAGAAATATAGGGTATTGCTTTTACCTAAGTTAATTATTAGTATTATAAATATTTTATAAGTTAATTAATTTAATAAGGAAATTATACTAAAGATTTATTTATTAGCTAAAGCTAGGGTTAATTTTACTATTTATAGAATTAAATGAAAAATTTATTTAATTTAATAGTATAATTAGCGCTTTAAATAGTATATATATTCTAGTATTTATTCCCCTTTACTAGCAGTAGAGGTTTTAGTTAAAAAAGAATAATATCTTACAAAATATATTAATAGCTGTAAGCTTTAAGGGATTATTTCTTTATATACTAGCAGGTATAAAGGGTTTTATTAATAATATAACCTTAATATAAATTATATTATTAAAGTTATTTATAATACTAAAATACCGCTTTTATATTAGTAATACTAGATTTAGTATATATTAAGGGCTAATTACGCTATATTTAAAGGTTTGCTATTATTTATAAGACTAGTTACTTACTAGGGAGCGCCCTATAAATAAAAAAGAGCTTTATAATTATTAGTATTTATTACTTTATATAGTGATTAAGTATATTTTTAGTTAGTATAAGCGAAAGTGGAAGATAATTTACTATAGTACTACTAAATATTTATTTTTAGTATAAATAAAAATAATCTATACTATTATAGCACTATTTAACTTTATTAAGTTAAATAAAATAGAGATAGATAAGTTTAAAGCGAAAGAAATACAAAACTTATATAAGGATAAGCGTAAGGCTCTTACTATAGCTATAATATAAGCTAATAAAGTAAATATAAGCCTTATAGGGGAAGAAATTCGTAATTAGATTATAAAATAGCTTTAGGAGTTATATAAAAGGTAGATTTTATTAAAGAAGAGAAGATTTAAATAGACTAAGTACTATTATTAATAAATTCTAGTGTTATTTATATTTTTATATAAAGGTAAAAGATATAAAAAGCAGTGTATATATATACCTATAGATTATCTTTATAATCTTATAAAGCTAGGGGTTATTAACTAAATTATTTACTTTAATTCACTATTTCTTTATATTTAATAAAGATAATAAGTTCTAAACTATAGGATTAATAGGGTCTTTCTTAAGCTATTTTATAATATAAATTATAGTATTAAGTCCTAAGTCTTCTTAATATAAAAAACAGTCCTTAATTGCCTCCTTTATATTATTAATACCTAGTGCCCTAGGATTTACATTATATTACTTTTAGCTCTTTAAGAGCAGCGTAAGGGTAGAAGATATAACTTCTATAAGCTCTAATAACTATACTAATATCCATTGCTTTTATAAACTACTTAGTAAGCTATTTAGCGCTGCTCTCTTAAGTATAGGTATAGTAGGATTGTTTTCTAAGGGAATAGAAGCTAGGTTATTAGAGCATTAAGTTAGGGGGCAGTTATCTCCTTATTAAGACTCTTCTTTATTATTATCTATAGCAGTAAAATAACTAGGGTTCTTAATAATACTAATATTATTATTATTCTTCTCTTTAGAAGCTTTCTTTAGTATATTTTCCTCTAAATCTACCTATTCTTTATATACTACTGCTATAAATCCCTTATTATTATTAACTTTAATAATTCTATTGCCTATAAGGAGGTTAGAAATAAAGATCTCTACCCACTCTATAGCTAAAATAGACTTATTTATTAAGAGAGGCTTTATTATAATAGATTTACTATATTATATATATATACTCTTAATAAACTTAATAGTTTAGGTACTTATATAAAGTCTTCTAGTCTTATTATTATAGGTAGTGCTAGATTATAACTCTATAGCTTAAAAAGCTTACTAAACCCCCTTAATTTACTTATAATAATTCTTAACTATAGCAATAGTTTATTAACAAAAAGAAAAGTTATAATTTAGAGGAGAAAGAAAGGTCTTAAAGACCTCTCTTAGTATACTAATCTTATTATTATTAAGTTAACCTTTATACTAAGCTTTAAGCAATAACTTAAGCAGCAAGAGGGTCTCTAAATTAAACTAGTAAGTCCAGTCAGCTAGGGATAACTTAGACTTTAAGGGTTAGGGTATAGTATTAATAGATATTGAAATAATAAGGTATTTATATATAAATTATAATAAAGCTTTATTTATAAAGCTAGCAGAGAAGGGAACAGCAATCTTAGTAAAAAAACATAGCATTATTAGCTTTAATGACTAGTAAAGGCGGTGAAAAATTTGAATGAACGCCACCGATCCCCCCCTAGTACGGTACAAAGTGGTCGCCCCATAGTGACCCACATACAACTTGTACCCGACTTTGTGCTCGAAAAATCGTGCGAAAAGTAGACACACTTGCCATTTTTGGCACTAAAATTCCACTGGAAGTTATGGATTTTTATCTAAAACCCTAATAAACGCTATTTATAAGGATTTTAATATACTATACTAGTAGGGGCTGTGTAAATGCCTACAATAAGTAAGGTTTACACTAAAAATGCAAATTCTGCCTAAAAATAGGCATAAAGTTAAGCATTAGTAAAAACTAGGTATAAACTTTACACCTATGCTTATATATAAAGATTATTACTACTATAATAACCTTCCTTAGTGGATATAGTATACTATTAAAGTAAGTTATTATTAAAGATAATAATACTAATAACCTTACCCTTACTATATTAATTTTATTATATTATAAAATGCTTAGTATAATAAAAAGAGTAGTGTATTAGCCTTATTACCTTTATAAGTATATATATTATTAGAATGCTTAGGATTATTTTTTAAAATTTCTTATAAATAGCTAATTCTTACTAATAATCTCTTAAGACTTTTATAGTAAGGTTCTTAATACACTAAATAGTTAATTTATTAATCTTTTTTAAATACTTAAAGAGACCTTTTATAAGCTTTATTAGTAGCTTTATATAAATATAGGTATTATGCCCTTATAATACTAGTTAATAG
>SRPU01000871.1:0-13120 GCA_018360185.1 Claviceps lovelessii | reverse complement strand
AGAGGACATCCCTAGTGCGCTGCATGTGCTCTTTGCGTGTGCCACTGGTATAGATAAGGATATCATCCAGGTAGGCCGTGGCATAGACCCCCAGGGCATCCCCTAAGGCTCCGTTGATGTACCGCTGAAACGTCGCAGGTGCCCCTGCCAGGCCAAAAGGGCATACCAGCCATTCGAAGAGGCCGAACCTTGTCCGGAACGCCGTTAGTGCTTCGTCCCCTTTGGCCACGCGCAGGCGATGGAAGGCGGCGCGGACGTCCAATTTTGTAAACCACCGGGCACCGGCTAGGGACCGCAGAGTCTCCTTGATAAGCGGCAGTGGGTAACGGTCTTGGTCCGTAATCTTGTTCAACGCCCTATAGTCCACGCAGAAACGCCAGCCACCCCCCGCCTTTTTAACCAACAGCACTGGCGCGGCCGCCGAGGAGGAGGAGGCTCGAATCCAACCTTTGTCCATTAGGTCCACAATTTGCTTCCGTATTTCCAACAGCTGATCCCGCGGCATGTTGTAAAGGGGTGCCCAAGGCAGGTCCGGCATGCTGCCATCAGGATTGCGTCGTAGTCGAATGTGGTGGTCGGCCTGGCCCCGGTGAGGAGGCAAGGCGCTGGCGTTCTCGCGGCGAAATAGGTCCTTAAAGTCGGCCAGCTCACTGGGCAACGAGGAGAGGTCTTCGTCTTTTTCTGAGGGTGCCGGGCCCGCCGTGGAAGCGAGGATGATGTTAATCTCACGCAGACTTGTGGCCATGACACTGCTTGCCTCGTCCGACTTCAACGCACGTCGGGCCAGACCAGCATATACTGAGCCCATTACGGCGATCGTCGGCGACGTTACGTCTCGAGCATCGGAGGCGCGAATTCGCAGACCGCCCCGCGCGTGAACGACAAGTAGGCGTTTAGCAGCGTGCAGCGCAATATCGTTCCGGGCCATCCATGGCGCTCCAAGGATGCAGTCTCGCGAGAGACCCGGGATAACATAGGCCACAACAGGGAACGTCCACCCGTCCAGGTCGGCCCCGAATCGCACCAGATGAGTGATTCGCGGCCGCTGAGAGGTGTCGGCGTGGCCACGCCTCGTCACCGTTACGGCGGTGGTTAGGGTACGCGGTTGAGTTAGGGGGATTCGTTGGAGGCCCAGCCTTTGGACCATACTCTCGCTCACGGCAGCATAGCTATCACAACCACTATCCACTTGAGCATCGACGAACTGAGAACCATTACAAAGGAGGGGAAGGAGGAACGGTGCCTCCTCCATATGACATTCTATCTCCCTATAAACATTCGAGCCATCGCCGATGTGGATGCGGTGCGAGCCATCGCTACCCACGCGTGTCCTGCCGCTGAGACTTACGCGGCAGGACTGTCTTTTTCCGAGTCGGAACCATCCTCATCGCTAAGGGCCTCCTCATCGGAGGCGTCCAGGACCCTGATCCCGGGTCCTCCTGAAGGGCGGTGGGCTGGGAGTTGAGCACAGCCTCTGATGCGGTGGCCGTCGCCGCCACAACGCAAACATTGCTGGGCAGCCTTGCGGCGTTCAATGACATCTTCTGAGACCCATGTTGCGCGTACCGCACCCTTGACGGCCGCGGGTCTCGCGCCAGACTTAGCCTTACCAGAGGACTTATGGCCCCGTCCAGCGCCCGTGAAGCCTGCAGAGTTAACACCCGTCATAGCCACATCGCCCTCGTGGTCGCGTCTGCCCCGGGGCTGGCGGCGCGCCTTGACACGCTCTTCAATCTGATATGAATCAATGTCTAAGGCAATGCTGCGGTATCGAGCGACCGCCGCAAGATAGTCAGAACGGGGAATGTCGCGACCCACGCAGCAGTCTCTCATCCGCTTATTGAGTCCTATTCGGAGCCGGGCGAGTTTCGCTGCGTCTGCCCAGGTACTACCTCCGGCCAGGCAAAGCTTCTGTTCGAAGCGGATGAAGAAATCAGCGAACCGCTCGTCTGGGCGTTGCTCTAGTTGGTCCAGCTCCGTGACTGCGCGTTCCTCCCGATGAGGGTCCGCAAACATAGTATCAAGGTAGTCAAGGAAACGACTAGGCGCGTACTGGTAGTCGCCGCCAAGCTCAAAGAACGGAGCAACCCGTGCCTGGACCTTAGGCGATAAGTTCTGGTAGATGAGGAACCACTTGTCATGGTCGGTACCGATGAAGTCCGAGTCAGCCTCTAGCTTGTGTGTCATGAGGCTCCGCCAAGCTTGGAATGAGGCCTTATTCCCATCGTAAGGGTTCCCCATCGGAAGCGGTTTGCGTTTAGGTCGCACCTGGTCAGGATGCGTCGAGGCACCCACATAGGACGCCTGATTCGTTGAGGCCGCTTGGTGGCGTAGTTCTTCAAGCTGAGCCGCCATCGAAGCGATGGTTTCGTGGAGGTGGTGCAAGTCCTGCACGTCGCCCGATCGGGCCACCTGTTCGTGATACTGAGGGTCCATTGTGTCGTATATACGTGAACGGATATCGTGAATAACGTCGTGATGGATAATAATTGTTATGGACTAGCCTAGATGGCTACTGCGATCTAGTGTCGATGAAGTTATTATTATCCATGAAGGGGAAGGGGAGACTACTATCCCCCTCCTCTATGTG
Source organism: Claviceps lovelessii (assembly GCA_018360185.1). Classification (NCBI taxonomy): domain Eukaryota; kingdom Fungi; phylum Ascomycota; class Sordariomycetes; order Hypocreales; family Clavicipitaceae; genus Claviceps; species Claviceps lovelessii. The sequence goes on along the minus strand of SRPU01000871.1, from coordinate 10,530 downwards.
TGTGCTATATATACAGTGTGTGTCCTTAGGGTTTGCCCTATGGGTGCGATGGGTCTCCTTGCGTGCCCCTCTCCTGCTCCGCTAAGGATCCGAGCCGCCAGCTCGAATCCATCACAGTTTTAATATTTTATCTTAGCCCTAGCTAGAAATACTAGCTTATAACTTATTTAATAGTTTTACTAACTTTATAATAATTTACTATAAAGTTATTATAAGTTAGCTATAAAATTTTACTTCTTATTTTAACTAGAATATATACCTAGCCTTTATATAGTAATAGTTTATTTCTATTAACTATTTAGGCAGTACTCTTTAGGGATATTAATATTTTATTATTATTTAGTAGCTCTAATTACTACTATACTAAGGCATCCTTTAACTATATAAACTTTAAAGTTTTAAATATTAAAGTAACTAATTCCTTATAGTTAGCTTTATTAAAAATTAACTTAAAAAAGGTTCTCTTAATAGCTAATAACTTTACTATAAGCTTTTAATAAATTCTCTCCTTAGGTAAAAGTCTACTATATAATAAGTAGGGCTAACTTAAGTGCTTTATAAAGTTAAGAAAATACTTAGTTTTATTCTTTAAGATTTTAATATTTTAGCTACTTACCCCTTTACTTATAGTGTATATACTATATATAGGCTAGTCCTTTAGTAATATCTAAGCATTTAAACCTAAACTATTAGGCCCTAGCTATAAACTCTTTTTATTATAAAGTTAAAGCATACTAGCTTTAACTTATATTACTTTATATAATCTCTTTTACTTTACTTACCCTTTAATTTATAATCAAAAGATTTAGGCTAAATACTTTATATTTTATTTAGTTATTATTTATATATAGCTTAGTAGTAGCTTACTATTAGTAGGTAGTAAGGCTAGCTAGTATAATAATTTAGTAATTTTATTCTAAATATCTAGGGTATTAGCTACTAGTTATATATTAAAGCTATATAGCTTACTAGCTATAAACTTAATAAGAAATAGTAGTAAGTATAATGCTTATACTTTTACTATTACTTTTTTAAAGAAATAGTTTAGTTTTTAAAATAAGCTATTTATAGAGTTTAGCTTACTTAGCTAATACTTTATAATAAAGTTAAATAAGCATAGCTTATTAAGGGCATTTACCTAATAGCTAAATAGCTTTAGCTTTATAGTAAAGTACTTATAATTTAAGTAATTTATAATAACTTAAATAGAGTGCTTTAAATAAGCTAGGTAATGCCTTTATATTTAAAAGGCCTTTTAAATAGTAAGAAGCTTACTATTTAGTATTATATATCTTAGTTCTAGGCTAAATAGCTTTTTTAATATATAAGCTATAGAATACTAGCTACCTAGCTATAATTAAGCTATAATAGCTTTAATAGTAAAGGCTAATATATTTATTTTTATTTTTAGTAGTGCCTTTAAGTTAAAATAAATAAGAATAGGGGCTTTTAAGAACTTTTACTTAAGTTAATTAAATATAGCTAGCTTACTATTACTTAGCTATAAAGCCTTTTTATTATTACCCTTTAGTAAGTTAGTAAGGGGAATAGCAATCTTACTATATTTTTAAATAAAGTATTTATAAAATCCTATAAACCTAAGGAAATACTAAATATTTATTATACTATAAGGTAGCTACTACTCTACTACTGCTTTAATATACTTAGGCTTTATTTTAATACTATTAGGTATAATAATAAAGCTAAGGAAGCTAATATATATAGTAAAGAATTTATATTTATTAAGGTTAGTATAAAGCTTAGCCTTTTAGAGTTTTTATAAAACTTATTTAATATACCCCTTAAATATTACTAAATTATTACTATAAATTAGAATATTATTTAGGTAAATAATATAAATAGTATTAATAAGCTTTCCTAGTATATTATTAATATACTCTTAGAAGGTAGCTAGTGTATTTATAAGGCTAAAAGGCATTATAAGATATTTAAAGTGCCTATATTAATAGCAGAATGCTATCTTTTACTTATTACCTTTATAAATATATAGCTAATAATATATATTTTTTAAGTTAATCTTTATAACTACCTTTACTCTCTTTAATTAGTTAAGGATTTTTAATATTAGTAGTAATAGGGCTTTATTCTTCCTTATAACCTTATTAAGGCTATAATAGTTAATATATAGCTTAAGCTAACTTTCTTTTTTTAGTATAAATAAAATTAGGGTACCTAAAGGACTTATTAATTATTAAATTTATTCTTTTTACTATATATTAGCTAGGTATTTATAGAGAACTTATAGCTTCTTCTTAGTAAGGTTATAAATTAGCCCCTAAGGAGGTATCTTACTATTAATTAGCTTAATTATATAAGTATAGCCTCTTAAGGCTAAGAGCTAGCCTATAAGTTCTTTTAAAAATATATTTATAAACTTAGTATATACCTTTAGTAGCTCTTTTATAGCTAGGTTATTACTTAGTTACTTATTATTTTTACTTTACTTATTAAGCTAAGGTTTTCTTATATTATTCTCCCTTACTTATAGGCTAGTTCTATTTTTATTATTTCTTAGTATCTCCTTAACCTATACTAAGGCTAGCACTAGTAATATAATTATATTCTTTCTCTTATAGTAAATTTACTTTAAATGCCTAATAAATATAAGGTATTCTTATATTATTAGATATTACTAAGTCTTATTATTTTAAGATAGGATTTATAGCTTATAGTTTTTTACTTAGTTAGTACCTAAGAGTAGGTCCTTCTATATATTAGTAATATAGTAGTAAACCTAATATATTTTACTATATTCTATACTATTAGTAATACTAACTAACTTATTTAATATACCTTTATACTTAAGCAAATTACCTAAGGCACTAACTAATAATATAGTATTTACTTTTATATTTACCTAGTTTTCTTTATTTAATATTTTAGGGTAAATAATTAATCTTTTAGCTTTTAAATTAAATAATACCTTAATAGCTACCTAATAGTAATCCTACTATATAGATACCTTTATTCTTATTTTATTATTTATTTCTTTATATTTAACTACTTTATTAATGCCTAAGGTATTTATTTTATAAGGAGTAATAGTTATTGTGACGGGGGGAAAAGAAACACAACACCAAAAGGAGCGGTATGCCCATAAACGCAACGAAGCTCCCCGTTGTATTCCGGATTATAATGGTGGTAAGCGGGCACTTAAAAGAGGAAAACCTATATAAGAAAAGTTATAAATAGTTAGAATTCTTTTTAATTAAATGGTTTAGAATATTAAAAAGTTAAAAATAGTAAGGGGTTTATAATAAAATATAGAATATCTTTAACACAGCAGTAACTGCAGCTAGGTTATTAAAATATTATAGTAATAGGTGCTTTTGCACCTATGCACTAAAATTAAAAAACAGGAAACAGATAATATTTTTTAACTATCTAAGGGCTTAGGACCTTTTTATACTATTTAATTAAATAGTCTAATTATATTACGCTAAGGTCTAATACCCTTAGTTATTATAATAACCTCTTTCTACCTATTTATAGCCTATATCTCTTTAGCTCTAATATAATACCTCCCTAGGCTTATAGTTATAAAGAAATAACTATAAGCTAATAAAAACAATATTAATAAGACTTAAATAAATAAAAACTTTTCTAATTAAATAATCCTAATATATTCTTAGTTTAATTTTATTCTTTTAGTTCTCTTTAATAACCTAGGCATTATTAGGGTTATTAGGTTATCTTTTCTTCCTTACTGCTTCTTTAGTGTAACTAATTAACTTTCTATTATATTATAATATTACTAAGCCCTTTTAGCATAAGATTCTGCTTCTTCTCTATTACCTCTTATTTCTATATATACTTTTACTATAATTTCCTCCTAAGCTTTATAGGCTATTAATTCTAGGGGAATAATTAATAAATATAACCTAAAACTAAGGGAAAAAGCTAAAATATTACATTAAGGGACCTTCTTATAATATAGCTTATATAGTAAACCTATTATAATAATATAGGCTGCTTTTTAAAGATTAATTTCTTTAGTATTCCTTAATAATATATTATAAGCTAAATTTTACTCTTCTCCCTTTAATTCTATAAAGTAAGTAGCCTATAGCTATTTACTATAGTTAGCTTTATTTAACTTTTACTATAATACCTCTTTAGCTTAAGCTTCTTTTATAATATACTTAGTAATATTACTATTTAGCTATATTTATACCTTAGCTATAAATTCTTTCTATTAGTATTACTTTAAGGCCTCTTCCTCCTTATATAGACTACTAAATAAAAGTATAGATAGTTATAAGAGATTTATAAGAGTACTTAAGGTTAATATACTATATTTATGCTATCTTCTAGCCTTATTAAGGGGTTAAGGGGACTGCTTAAGCAGTATAAGCGCTTTTAATATAATAGTAGGTAGTAATAAGGGACTTTTAAAAGAAAGAACCTTATAATTAAATGCTTTTTATAGAATTAGTAGTAAAAGAGAAGGGTAATTTATTCTTTATAAGGTTATATTATTATTAAGTTCTAGCCTTTATTAGATTATTTACCTTAAAATAATGCTATTAATAATTTAAGGCTTTAAATATATTATAATTATTAGTAAGGCCTAAGAATCCTATAGTTATATGTTTTAGAACTGCACCTACTCCTAATTATATATTATAACTTATTTAATATTGCTTAAATAATAGTTTTAGGCTATTAATATAAAAAAGGGTAACTAGCCTCCCCTAGCTATTTAGCTAAGAATTTAAGGAAGAAGGAATTTCCCCTTAGGTCTTTAATTAAAATAGCTAATATTAAACCTAATATATTAATATCCTTAGTTAAGATTAAATAGTATAGTATATCCTAATTTATTTATAGCTATATTAGTAAATAAGCATAGAGTTCTTTATATTCTAACTCTATATATAGGTAGGTTATTAAGAATATTATTTATAAATACCTACTACTATAAAGAAAGCTTAAAATAAGCTATAGGCTATTTTAGTAAAGAAGGTTTAATAATAGCTTTTATAGAAATCTTTATTTTAGCTTAGTTATTTAAAATCCTACTATAGCGGATTCTAGTAAGACTCCTTAAGGTATAGATAAAGAAGGTAAGATAGGTATAGCTATACTTATAAATACTATTTTAGGCTAGTCTAGGGACTATAATAGCTCTAAACTTATATAGGTAATTTAGTATTTATAGAACTTACTTAAACCCCTTAATAAACTTCTTAAACCTAGCTTTATAACTATAAGGAAGAGTATTATAAAAGTATAGGCAGCCTATATATTAATTAAAAATAAAGGCTATCTAGTAGTTTATAAAGTAAATAAACCCTATAGTAAAGTATCTACTATACTAATCCTAGTGTAATAAGTATATATTCCTTTAGCTACTATATTAAATATTAACTAAATTATTATTTAAAAGCCTATTATATACACTAGGGATTTTAGCTTTATAAGGCTTAATTATTATATTTATATCTTTAATATAGAATTTATAGGGCAGGAAAACTATATATTTCTTAAGGCCTTGCCTAATAATTCTTCCTATAATAATAAGGATAAACTAATTAAGCTAATTATTCCTAAATTCTATAAAAAAAGCATATAAGAGTCTGTAAATATTGCTTAGGTATCCTTACCACTTTATCTCCATCTAGCCTGTATTAATTAGCCTTATCTCTATATAGCTATCTATATTAAACAGCTAAGCATTAAAGTGCACTATATAGAATAGCTAGTAAAATCTTAGCTAAAAGACTATAGGCTAAGCTAAGAATATTTAATTAAGTAAAATAGCAATAAGTAATATTTTTAAAGTTATGTAAAATTTGCCTAATCTGCTATATAATTTAGCAATTATAATAAGTAAAGGTAAACTTTATAGGTAAAAGTAATTTACTTCCCTAGGATTAATATATTAAATATTCTAGGGAATACTATACTACTAAGGGATATAGTTAGTTATATTAGTAACTAATTAAATAGTTTAAATAGTGGAAAGTTAAGAAAAATAAAAGTATAGCTTTTTCTTTATAAATAAAGTAAAATTTATAAGCTTCTTAGGTAAGAAAAGGAATAGTATATCTTATAGGAATATATATAGCTATAGGAGGGAAACTTAGAGCAGGAAAAGAAGATAATATAGGCTTGCGTAAGCAGGGAGGTTTCTTAAAAGGTAAGGTTATAAGAGAAGGAGGGAAGAGGGAGGAAAAAGAGGTAGGAAAAAAGATAGGCAAGGCTACGTTTATTATAATAACACAACTCAGCACCTAATTTTTTATTAAAACAATAATTGCCTAGGAGACCAACTATTAGGCAGACTATCTAATCAGTTGCTAGCTGCTAACTTTAAGTTAGTAATTTACAGCATAACCTCTTCTACATAGAGCTCTTAAATATATCTCCTACTCTCTTATTATCTTATTGTTTTTCTTCTTTTTTTACTAACCCCTTTTTCCTTTAAACACTTTATCTTTTTAAATGCTCTAATAACTCTTTCTATTATAGATTATCTTAACTAGCCTTATTCCTAGCTCCTTAATATCCTTAATATTATTACTTAAAAGATTAATAAATAGTCCCTTTTTTCTTTAAATAATTTAGCGTAGTATAATAAAGGCGTGATTTTTTATATAATAACTAAGACCTATATAGTATATAATTTATCTAATTAGATTATAAACATTAAAGCTAATAACTCCTAAGTTTTATTATCTTTTTTAGATTTTAGTGCTTAGCAGCACTAACCTTAGTAAGGGCAGTGTCCCTATATATTCTTTAATTACTATTTAAAGAAAAAAGCTTAAGAATTAGCTATAATACTATATAGACTTCTTTAAAGCTATCTCCCCTTAAGAGGATCTTTTTAGAGAAGTTCTATATACTTATTCTAAACTCTAAAAGCCTACTTATACTAAAAGATAGACTAGTAGTATTATTATTCCTATAGAGCTTGCCTATCCTAAGGGGTATTTTATAATAATAGTTATAGAACGCCCTAAATAAAAGCTATCTTTCCTTATATAGATATATAGAATAGTAAATAAGGCATTTTACTCTTCTTATGCTAATATATATCTTAAAATAGTTACTGCTTTTAGGGAGTATATAATGTGTCGGGGAAAAAGGGAACTCCCGACCAATTCCACGGCCGCGGGCAGCTGCAAGCTAGTGGTTATAAGCTTGTTAGCTAGCTGGCAGTTGTCGGAATATAGGAAAAAGAAGAAAGAAGAAGAAAAAGATCAGAAAAAGGTTCCAGGTCATCGGATTACGGTCTAGCACCGACTGTTAATAATAGTAAAAAGATCAGAAAAAGTATCCAGGTCATCGGAATACGGTCCGGCACTGACTGTTAATAATAAAAGATCATTAAAAATATATTATAATTTAAGACCCTGCAACCTAGCTTATAGCTGCTGACAGCTGTAAGCTAGCCCTACTAGGGTTAAACTTTAAAGGTTTAAGTGCGGGTGGTTTTTTTATCTAAGAATTAGCAATTTGCATTGCTTATATACTAGAAAGAGGTCACGTGCTTGCAGTCGCTGCTAGCTGTCAGCTATATGTGCGGCTGCGTGCAGCTATTAGCAATCCTTAGGGCCAAGGATTTTTAGCCCTGACACAACACCTCCCCCCTTAATTACGCAACCGCAACGGTTGTGCAATTAAGGATAACTAATAGAAAGCAAGCAAAAAGATAGAAAGTAGGGCAGAAAAGAAAAGAAAAAGTTAGTAAAAAAAATTTATATAAATTTTGCCCCCCTAATTCCGTGCTTGTTGGATCGTTAGGCTTCTAATTCCTTAGTTATTGGACCGTTAGACTATATGCCTATGTGTAGGTGCTGCTTATCGGACCGTTAGCCTCCCTAATTCTATATTATTCTTATTAGTTGGAATTAGGATTATTCTTATTGGTTGGAATTAGGATTGCAGCCGTGGGCACCTATGTAAGTGCTGCTTGTTAGACCGTCTAACCGTCTACCTCCCTAATTCTATATTATTCTTGTCGGTCGGAATTGGGGTTATAGCCGTGCAAGTGCTGCTTGTTAGACCGTCAGACTTCCAATTCCTTGCTCTTATTGGTTGGAATTGGGGTTGCAGCCGTGCAAGTGCTGCTTGTCGGACCGTCTGCCTTCCCAATTCCTTGCTCTTATTGGTTGGAATTGGGATTGTAGCTGTATGCAGCTATGCGCGGGTATAAGCAATTAGAATTGCAAAGAAAAAGGGTGAAATTCGTCTTTTCTTCCTTTAGATTAACAGCTATAAGCTGCTTTACAATTAGATTAATAGCTGTAAGCTGCTTTGTAATTAGATTAACAGTCGCAAGCTGCTTTAATTAATGGTTGTAAGCTGCTTTGTAATTGGATTAACAGTCGCAAGCTACTTTGTAATTAGATTAACAGTTGCGATTGCAGGCTGCTTTGCAATTAGATTAACGGCTATAAGCTGCTTTGCAATTAAATTAACGGTTGTAAGCTGCTTTGCAATTAGATTAACGGTCGCAATCTGCTTTAATTAACGGTTATAAGCTGCTTTGTAATTGGATTAACGGTCGCAAGCTGCTTGGATTGACGGTCGCAAGCTGCTTGGATTAACGGTCGCAAGCTGCTTTGCAATTAGGTTAATGGTTCGCAAGCTGCTTTGCAATTAGATTAACGGTTGCAAGCTGCTTTGCAATTGGATTGACGGTTGCAAGCTGCTTTGCAATTAGATTAACGGCTGCAAGCTGCTTTACAATTAGATTGACGGCTATAAGCAGGAAGGAGAAAAGGAAGAAAAGAAGTGAAAATCGGTCTCTTTTGCCTTTCGCAATTAGATTGACAGCTGCAGAGATTGTTGACAGCTAGTAGTTGCAATACTAGCAGCTGGCGACTAGTAATTATAAGACTAGATTGGTGATTGACGGCTGCAGAATTTGTTGACGGCTGTAGGATTGATTAACGGCTAGTAATTGCAATCCTAGATTAACGATTAATAGCTGGTAAATGCAAGCCTAGCAGCTAGCAACTAGGAATTGCAAGACTAGATTAGTGATTGACGGCTGTAGAATTTATTAACGGCTGCAGGAGTGAATTGGCGGCTAGTAATTGCAATCCTAGATTGACGATTGACAGCTGTAGGATTTGTTAACAGCTGCTGGGTTAGCTTAGCAGCTAGGAATTGCTTAGAAAAAGGGAGGAAAAAAGAGGGCGAAAAATTTGCAAAGATTTAGAAAAAGGTCTTAGTTGCAATTTACTAAGGAATTCTTAGTCTAACAGGTGTCAGACAGGTGTCAGACCCACATTCCATAGAGAATTCCAAGGAAATTACAAGAAAAGAGAGAAAGGAAGGAAAAAAAGAAGGGAAAAAAAAGGGAAATTTACAGTGCTGGCGGCCCGTAAAGTGTTAGGTGCTAGTCCGTTAGGTTGTAAATTTCGAAGATTTCTAGCTAGCTAGAAAGCTAGAAGTTATCGGAGTGGAAAATCCTAGATAAGGAAATATCCTTATCAACAGCTGCTAGCGGCCGCGCTTCAAGCAAAATAATTGCGATCGCAGCTGTCAGCAGCTGTCAGCAGTTGTGATAGGCAGGGGTTTCGTATTGTTGTCTAGTTGGTCATGATAAAGTCCGCACTGAATTTGTTTGGCCCAGGCGAAAGCGCCATTTGTATCGGGGAAAAAGGGAACTCCTAACTAATTCCACGGCCGCGGGCAGCTGCAAGCTAGTGGTTATAAGCTTATCAGCTAGCTAGCAGTTGTCGGAATATAGGAAAAAGAAGAAAGAAGAAGAAAAAGATTAGAAAAAGGTTCCAGGTCATTGGATTACGGTCCGGCACCGACTGTTAATAATAGTAAAAAGATCAGAAAAAGTATCCAGGTCATTGGAATACGGTCCGGCACCGACTGTTAATAATAAAAGATCATTAAAAATATATCATAATTTAAGACCCTGCAACCTAGCTTACAGCTGCTGACAGCTGTAAGCTAGCCCTACTAGGGTTAAACTTTAAAGGTTCAAGTGCGGGTGGTTTTTCTATCTAAGAATTGGCAATTTGCATTGCTTATATACTGGAAAGAGGTCACGTGCTTGCAGTCGCTGCCAGCTGTCAGCTATGTGTGCGGCTGCGTGCAGCTGTCAGCAATCCTTAGGGCCAAGGATCTTTGGCCCCGACACAATAAGTGCCCCTTATTATAGGTATATTTCTTTTAGAAATATCCGTAATAGTGCCTATAGTAACTATATTTAGAAATCTAAAAGCTATAAGTAGGCATAAGCCTAGGGATATTATATAGAAGCTAGCAATACTTATCCCTTTATGCCCTTCTTAGGAAAAGAGGCTAAGGGGGCTAATATAAGGGACCTCCTAAATATTAGGTTGCTTAGTTTTAGCACTTTAAATAGGAATATAGCACCTATTATTTTTATTAATATCCCCCCTCCTTATCCTATATTACAGTAGGATTAGAGGGTCTTATTATAAAAAGGTGCTTATAATAAATAGAAGAGAATAGTAAAGCTAAACCTAAGTAAATAAATTATTTAATTAGAGAAGAAATAGAATAAAAAAG
>SRPU01000870.1:0-13122 GCA_018360185.1 Claviceps lovelessii | reverse complement strand
GCTATAGCTTTTATTAACTATTTACCTAATAAGCTTATACTTAGTTATAAGCTACTTATAGTAGTAAACCTTCTTTAAAATCTAAATAAATTTATTACTAACCTAGAAAATACTAACCTTTTAATATATTAAAAGCTATACTAAAGAAAGGCTAAATATACTATTATAATTATAGTAGTATTTATAAAAATTTAATATAATTCTAAGTATAACTTAATAAATATTAGTATTAAAGATATAGTATACCTTAAACTTTACTTAAGCTATAAGCTTCTAGGTAAGCCTAAAAAAAAGTAATCTTTTTAATATACTAAGCTATATAAGGTTTTAAAGTAAATTTCTTCCCTTTTCTTTTACCTTAAATTTCTACTAACTTTAAAAGTCTATTTAGTAATTTCTATAGCTTATATTTAAAAACTACACTAAAGTAAGGATTTATTTAAAAAAGCTAAATTAGTACTACTATTTATAAATTAAACTAGTTTAAGTAAGGCAAACTACTAAAAAATTAAAAGAATTTAGAATTATTATATATAATTCTTTTAAAAAAAGGGTAGAAAGCCTTATATTAATTTCCTAATTTACTAAAAAAAATATTTTACTAAAAATAATTAGTAAATTTCTAAGAATAAAATATATATTAACACTACTAAGATAGTTAATAATTATTTTAATAAGAATATTATTAATTAAAATAAAAAATACTATAAAAAAGGTTTTATAGTACCTTATTATTAAAATATTTTATTTAAAGCTAATCTTATATTTAATTTTATAAATATATATAGGGAAATTCTTATTAGTAAAAAATATTAATTATTTCTTAACTCTTTATATACTATAAAAGCTTACTTTAAGCTTACTTTTATAAGCCTTATTAGGGTATATAAAAACCTTTACTTTCTATACTTTTTTTAACCTTTTTACTTTCCCTTTTTTTTACTTTTTCTTCTTCTTACTTTTTATATTTCCTTTATAGCTATATACCTTAATACTATAATTATTTATACTATTATTATAATTTTCCCTACCTACTCCTTATACCTCCTTTACTGCCTTTTTTTTAAATTCTATACTCCTTAGCTACTTATTAAATCTATATACTTAAGGCTATTAGCACTATTTTTAATAATTACTATACTACTAGCTAGTAGTAGTATAAGTAAGTAACTGTATAAAAGAATATATATAGTAATACTCTAAATTTTACCCTTATTTTATATATTAAAGCCCTAATTAAACTAAGCCCTTACTTATAGCTTTTAATTAGTCTCCTTAAGTAATTAGTAATAAACCTAAAGAATAGTATAGCTAGCTATAGTATAAATCTAGCTAACTTACTAAAACTTAATTTTAACCCTTACCTTTAAAATATTAATATTTTAACTAATTAGCTAAAGAAAGCTTTTATTACTTAAAATAATATATTTTCTATAAATAATAGTAAGAATATAGGTATAGCTTATACTACCTTAACTATTACTACCTTTAATAATAATAAAAAAGGGTTTTTTAATATAAAGAATATAAAACCTATTAAAAATAATAATAATACTAGTAATATTAAAAAAGGGGCTATAATAGGCCTAGGTTTTATAACTACTACTAATAAGGTAGCTAAATATATTTTTAATAGCTAAATATATTAATATTTATATTAATTTATAAAAATTAATAAAAGAATATATATACTTTATAATAAAATAAATAAATTTATCTTTTTATTTAAAGTTAACCTTAATAAGAACTATACTAAGTAGTGCTATTATAATAACTAGGTACCTAAGAAAAAGAATTAGGGTTTTATAAATACCCTTTATATTTATAGTATAGAATTTATTATAGCTAATGCTAAAATTAGCTATAATAGTTTTAATATAAAAAAAAATAATCCCCTTTATAAGCTATACTTAAAGGTTATAGCTTTCTATATTAATATTTTTAAGGGAATTAATACTTAAAACTATAAAGCTATAGTAATTACTATAAAAAGTAAAAAGGCTTATACTAAGGGTAAATTAAAAATCCCTATTATTTATATAGCCTATAATACTCTCTAAACTACTATAGCTATTTAAAAAAATAAAGGTAATTATAAGAATTATTCTTAAACCTTTTAGCTTTTCTTTAAAGCTATTATTATTACTAAATATATAAGTAATGCTTTTAAATATTTAAATAAAACTTTTAGTAGCTTTTTAGTAATAATTAGTAAATTTTATTTTATAAAAATCTATAAGCTTAATACTAAAACTACTATTATTATATTTATATAGCCCTTTAGTATATAAAAGAATATTCTTATCTATATTACTACTTTAAAAGTAGCTATAAAAGCCTTTAAGTTTATTATAATAAACTATAAAGAATAACTTAAAATATATTATACTAGCTTTAAAAGCCTTATAAAGATTTATAATATTTTAAAAAATAAAGCTTTAGAAATAATTAATATTAAAATTAAAGAAGCTACTAAAAATATACCTATAGTAAAGAGTATTAAAAATATAAAATCCTACCTTATTATACTAAAAAAAAGTAAAGCTACTATAGCTACTTTAATTTTTATTATTAAAAACTTTATTAAAATACTTTAAACTAAAGTAAAAACTATTAAAACCTTAGTAGCTTTTACTATATATACCTTAATAGTATTAAAGATAGGTACCCTTAGAATTATAATATTAGTATTTTTCTTTAAGTATAATAGGGAGAATTCCTTAACTCTTTAGTACTATATATATTTTATATACTATAAGTGCTTATTACTAGTTACTAAGAGATAAATATTCTTTATTAAGCTAAAGGCTATACTAAAAAAGAGGGATTTTAATAATCTCTTTAATAGCTTATACTAGCTATTTACTATCTTCTATTTTTACTAATTAATAGCGTTTTTTCCTATAAGAATTTAAGTGCTATTACTTAGAATATAGTTAATTTTAAGTGTTTTATATAAAGTATTTACTATAAGAGAATAGAATTAATATAATATACTATAGTATAGTAGGTTATATTAATTTTTATAATAATTATAGCTATAAATATATTATCTCTATAGGATTCTATATATACCTAGCTTATATAAAATATAAATAAAGTATATAGATACTTTTAACTTAAGCTATATAAAAACTATATCTCTTTAGTATAAGAAACCTTTTTAATATTAATATATGCCTTAAGTAGTAGAAAACTATAATATTTTAAGGTTATTATATTTATATAAATAAGGCTTTAGCTTAGCTACCCTAGTATATATTAAATATAAAAAACTTACCTTATTATAACTCTTTTATAACTACTTAGTAATTAATAATATTACTCCCTTTTTATTATTAGTTACTTTTACCTTTTTCTTTATTATTATTATTAGTATTCCTTATACTTTATTATATTTTTTACTATTTCTTTAAGTAGTAGCTATTTCTTTTATATAAAATTATTATTTTCTATATAGCTATATAAGTTTTTTATAGGTTTTAAAAATTTAATTTAGAATAGCTAGCTATACTATACTTACTTCTCTTTAAAAGACTTTATATATAAATAAGGAAATTACTAAAGATTATAAGTATATACTTAAACTTCTTACTAAGCTAGGTAACTTATATTTTAAGGCTTACTATAGTGCTAATACTATAGTTTACTAACTATAAATAGTAAAAGCTACTATTTTTAAATTATACTATATTATAACCTTTAAAGACCTTATTAAAGATAGTTTTTATAGAACCTTTCTACTTTATAAGATTTCTAAACTATATTACCTTTTATTAGCTTATAGTTAGGTAAAATTAAATATAGCTTTTATTTAATATACTATAAAGCTTAGTATAAAAGCTTTTATTTAGCTCCCTCTAACTATTACCTTTTATATTAATAAAATATTTACTTAGTAAAACCTTTAAACTTATATTAATAATAGTATTAAAAATATAATAAATCTTTAAAAGGAGGTAGCCTTTTTTAGTATTTCTAGGGCTTAATAGCTTATTAATTTCTTTATTTACTTTACTAAAACCTACTATAACTCTATAGCTTAATATAATATCCTTACTTACTTTAAAAAAGTTAAAGACTATAGTAATATTTTTATTAAATATTATTTTTACCTTACTAACTTATACTATAGGGCCTTTTATAAAAGTGCTAAACTCCTTTTAATACTTACTATTTATATTATAGTAATAACTAATAAAATAAAGTATAAGGTTTATATTAATAAAACTTAAAAAAATTAGTATAATATAGCTTTTTACTATAAAGAATAGAACCTTAATATAGAAATAGTATAGCTTTATAATAATATAAGAGTAGTTTAGTACTAGAAAAAGGGTAAAGCTATAGTAATAAACCTTAATATCTATACCCTTAATACTATATTTAACTATTATAGGTAGAAGGTTTTTAAAAGAATTCTTATAATCCCTATAGTATAATATACTTTAGCTAAGGATATTTACTTTATAAT
Source organism: Claviceps lovelessii (assembly GCA_018360185.1). NCBI lineage: Eukaryota > Fungi > Ascomycota > Sordariomycetes > Hypocreales > Clavicipitaceae > Claviceps > Claviceps lovelessii. The sequence goes on along the minus strand of SRPU01000870.1, from coordinate 8,648 downwards.
AAAATACTAAAATTATATTATAGATTTTAATAACCCTTAGAATAATATAAAGATAAATAGTAAGGAGTTTAATAAATCTAATAGTAAGAAGTCTAAAGGGCTTAATAATACTAATATACCTATCAATAACTTTAATAAAAAAGTAAAGAATTCTATTAATAATAATATATTTACTAAAGATAAGAATAACTAATAAAAATAGAAAGAGTATAAGTATACTAGCTACTATAAAATTATAGTAATTATTTTAAAGCTTTTATTATAAATATTATTTATATTATAAATTATATAATAGTTTACTTATTTTTTATTTTACCTTTTACTTATATATATAACTTTTATAGGTTAATCTATAACCCTTCTTTATATAAAATTCTATAATAATTACTTTTTTTCTTTATTTATTTTCTTTAGCTTAAAATAAGCTACCTTTTTTTTTATAAAGGGAGAACCTATTATAGTTTACCTTTAGAGGTAGAACCTACTTTATAAAGAAAGGTTTTACTATATCTAGCTTAGAGAAAAATAACTTTAATTATATATATACTTAACTACCTATTTATAACTTAAGTATTCTCTCTTTATAACCTTTATAATATACTATACCTATTATATAAGTACCCCCTATTTACGTGTGACATCCAGCACATAACAATAGCATTAAATTTAGAATTAATATAGAATTAAACACAATTTCTGCCCATCTAAGTAATGTGCCTGTTTGAGTGATAAGCACCACTTTTAGGTGGGGCGTGGCACGGGTAGTAGTTGTTATTAACAATGGTTGTGCTAAGTCTCCTAAAATAAAAGCTACATACAGTGGGTATGGGTAATTGAGAAATTATTTGTAATAAATTCAAACTATTAGCTTAGATCCTTACTAAAGATAGTATAGAGCTAAGTAGGGGATAGTATATATACTATTAAGGCTAACCCTACCTAAAACGCTATATTGATTTAGAATAAAATAAGGATACTAAGTGTTATTGCCACTAACGACTGGGCGCGCGACCGACCTTATAAAGATTAAATAAAAAGAAGAGGCAAGGTATATAGTACCCTTACTATAACTTAGTGGTGCACGAGAGGGTATATAAAAGGAAGAGCGTATATATTATATAATAAGGCAGAGATTTATACCGTTAAGTACCACCGTTTACCTAGTAGTTACATTATAATATATTTTCTATATTTTAATCTTTACTATTTAAAGTAATATCCTCTTACTAATCTTAATAACTAAATTTCTTTTTCCCTTAAAAATAATAGACTATTATTTAAAATAAATTATTTATCAAAAGAGTTCCTTATTAGATTAGCTATAACCTTACAATGATCTTATTTAAGGCTAATAACTTATTATATATAATTAAAAAAAAGCTACTTTATAACTATAAACCTTAATTCTATGTATATAAATAACTTTAAAACTAATAATAAAAAAGTAGCTTAGTTATTATAGGCTATTTATATACCTTATATATATGGAAACCTAAAGGCTTTTTAATAACCCTTTAAGAAACTTAACCTTATGAAAATTTATCAAAGTTATAAGCTTAATATTAATAATATCCCTAATATTAATTATATTATAACCCCTAAGCTATAGGCTTATTTTACAGTTATTGTACCCCTTATATATATAGAACTTATAAAAGCTTAACTTAAAGTGTATATAAATAAAGGTAATACTTACAAAAGCCTTTAAATTTTTTATTAAACTTATATATAATATATACTATAAACCTTTATATATTTCTCAAAGACACTATACAAACAGTAGACAATGGTAGGTATCTTCTTAATAATATAAACTATTAATAAATAAATATAGCTTTATAGTAGCTTATTATTAAAATAATAGTAAATCCCTTTTTTTTTATAAAATAAGGGTATAAATATTATAACTATTAAAATATAATAAAAAAAAGCTATTACTTTAGCTAAGTATTTCTTTACTTTCTTTTAAGCTTAACTAAATAATATATTAAATAACTTAAATAGCTACCTTAATACTACTATATTTTTTATAAAACATTAGTTTAATAGTAATAAAATTTATAAAATTAAAAAAAGCTTAATTAGTTAAAAGGCATTAAAAATACTAAACTTTTTATAAGCTACTTTCAAATTTATAGTAAATTACTAATTAGAATCCTTATATATTTACTAAATAAGTACTATTATATTAACTATTACTTAGCCTTATTTTAATAAGTAAAAGTTATTATTCTTTATAAATTAAGTATAAGTTTAATAAAGTACTAAAAAGTAAAAGCTTAATGCTTTACTTTACTTTTTAATATAATTAATAAAGTTATAAAGGTAGTAATAATAAGTTAGCTTACCTTTATAGCTATATTAAGTAAAGCGCTATTTAATTTATAAATAAGTAATAAAATAAATTAGTTTATAAAAATAATATTAAGTATTTTAATAGAATTTATATAAATAGTATAGTACTATAGTAATATTATATTATTACTTTAATTAAATATTATTATTATTATTAATACTCTAGTTAGGCTAAGCTTAATAGCTAGTACCTCTGCTACTAAAACTATATAGAAAAAACCCTAAAGTAGGGAGGAAAACCTATATATAGCTATTATAGTATTTACTATAGAGCTAAAGTAGCCTTATACTAATTTTAACTATATATAAAGGTATACTACTAGCTAAAAAAGTTTGACTTTTCGCAAATTCGCCCGCACTGCAGTAGCGACGTAGAATTAACTCTAAACCTCTTAAAAAGTGTAAAAAAAGAATTACTATATTTATTTACCTTTATCTTTAATAGTATATTAATACTAAAGCGTAGGTATAGTAAATAAGGTAATATTAATAAATATTAATAGTAAAAACTATAGCCTTATATAAAGCTATTATTACTTACTTATAAATTAAAGTAGCTTTATATTAATAATACTTTAAGTTACTTTTATACTACTATTTATATATAAGTAAATACTAAATTACCTTATAGTTAAATATAATAAAATAACTAAACTTATACTAGCTATAGTGCTAAAGAGTATATAGAATATTATTCTCTATATAAATAATATAGCCTTAATATATACTTAATATAGCCTTTTAATACTTTAAACCCTTATTAAAATAATAATATTAACTTTACTATTACTTTATAAGCCTATTATAACTTAAAACCTTAAAAAAGTAATAAAGTATATAGTTAAGAAAGCTATAAATACTAAAAATATACTAACTTTAAGCTAAGCTAGTATTACTACTAAAGGGATTTTTTAATCCCTAGTTTAATAGGTTTACTTTATAACTATAATAATACCTCTCTAAGTTTATTATAAAACTATTATTAAAGGTATTACTATAGCTAAAGCTATTTAAAATTATTTACCTAAAGATATTATTATTACTATTAATTAAGCTACTAGTATTAATATTATAATAGTAGCTTATTATTTTTAAAGTAGTAATACTATTATTATATTCTAGAATATAGTAAAGCTTTATATTAAAAATACTATATAAGTTAGTATTATTTTTAAACTAAAAGTAATACTAAGCTAATATATATTTAGTATTATTATTAAGGGCTTTCTTATATACTATATATAAAACTAAAAGAGAGATTATATTCTTTAAGCTTTAGTTATAGCTAATAGTTAAGGCTTTATATAAATTATAATATAAAAGCTATATAGTACTATTATATAATCCCTTTTTATTATTACTATTAATAGTATTAAGGTAGTAAATAAGCTATACTATATTAGTATTATTTATAAGGCTAAGATATTTAAAGCTAAACCTTATAATAAAGCTATTTACCCTTATTAGTATTATAAGTGTTTTAAATTTAAATATATTACTATATACTATATTATACCTTTATAGTATAGCTACTATACTATTACTTATTATATAAAAAGTAAGTAGTCTTACTTAATATTAATAAAAGCTATTTATAAATACTATATTAACTATTTAAGGCTATACTTAATATAGTTCTATATATATAATACTACTAATAAGTAATAAAACTATATATATATTATATACTTAGTATAGCCCTTAGCCTTTACTAAACCCCCCTTTTAGTTAAAATAAAAAAAATAAACTAAAGTACTTAATTATAGCTAAAAATAAAATATAAATAACTTACTTTTATAAAAGGCTTTACTTTAAAAATAAGTTAGTTAACTATATACCTATCTTTTTAAATTAAGGCTAAAATTAATATAATATTTATAAATAGCTATAAAAGCCTTCTTAAGCTAGTAACCTATAGTTACTATAGCTTTAAATAAGCTAAGTTTAACCTAATATATAATATAAGGTATATAATTAAGGTTATATACTAGAATATATAAAAGAAAACCTATTTAATATACTTAGCACTAAAGTTCTAGCCTAGTCTTAATATAATAGTAATATAGAAACTAGAGACTTTAAATAATAAACTATTTAATTTTAGCCTTAGCTACTTTTAGCTTATAACTTAAAGTAGCTATACTATAATCTATATATACTACTAGTATAAACCTAAGGTATAAATAACTTAAATAAGTAAAAATTAGTGCTTTATTATAATAATAAAGTATAATATTTACTTTATTTACTTTTTAATTTATAAACTTAATTAAACTTTACCCCTACTTAAATTTATATTAGCCTTACCCTTTAATTATAGTATAATTATTAGTAACTTTAATTAATACTACTTACTTTAGAACTATTATAGCTAAACCTTAGTAAAATATAATATATTTCTTATATTAGTAAAGTAATAGTAGCTTAAACTTATAATACTATAAAGTAAGGTAATATAAAGAATATAAGAAAAAAGAAATAGTATTATTAATTATACTTAGGCTATTTATAGTATAAATATTAACTTTTTAAAAGGCCTAAACCTTATTAGGTTTAATATATATACTATAGCTTATTTATATAGGCTTTAGCCTTAGGCTATATAATAACTATTCCCTTTAATTTAAATAATTATATATAAATAATAACCTTATTACTATAAAGGCTATAGTATAGTTTTAGCTTAATATTATAAAGCCTTAACTTTAATTACTAAAGAAGATTAATTACTTTATAAAATAGTTAATAGCTAAACTTTAGTTTATTATAAATATAATAGTTTTAAAGAAACCTTAAGGTAGTTTTAAGCTAAACCTATAGTAAAACTAATATATTAAAAAAATAACTTAAAATACTAAAAAAATACTTTAATAGTAAAGGGTATTTTATACTAAAGAGAACTAGTAGTATATAACTAATATAGTATAAATATAAAACTAAGTTATTTATAATAAATAGTATAATACTTAGTATATAATAGTTAAGGCTATAACTACTTAATATATAAACCTTTAAAAGCTAAATAATAAGTATAGCTTTATAGTAGCTTATTACTAAAATAGTAATAAATCCCTACTTTTTTATAGAGTAAAGGTATAAATATTATAACTACTAAAATATACTAAAAGAAAGCTATTACTTTAGCTAAGTATTTCTTTCCTTCTTTCTAAGCCTAACTTAATAATATACTAAGTAATTTAAATAGCTATCTTAATATTACTATATTTCTAACTAAGGACTAATTTAATACTAATAAAATTTATAGTATTATAAAAAGCCTATTTAGCTAAAAAGCACTAAAACTTAATAAACTCTTAGTAAGCTATCTTAAAGTTTATAATAAGCTATTAATATAAACCCTTATCTATTTACTAAATATATATTATTATATTAATTATTACCTAACTTTATTTTAATAAGTAAAAGTTATTATTTTTTATAAATTAAGTAAAACCTTAATAAAGTAATAAAGGATAAGGGCTTAGTATTTAATCTTACTCTTTAATATAGTTAATAAGGTTATAAAAATAGTAATAGTAAGTTAGCTTACCCTTATAGCTAAATTAAGTAAAGCATTATTTAACTTATAAATAAGTAATAAGGTAAATTAGTTTATAGAAGTTATATTAAGTATATTAATAAATTTTATATATATAGTATAGTACTATAGTAATATTATATTACTACTTTAGCTAAATATATTAATAGCTTTTAATATTATTTACTATAAATAACTTACCTATACCTTTATTACTACTAGTATCCCTACTTAAATTATAATATAAACCTACTCCTTTACTATTAAGTATACTACCTACCTTTTTTTTAATAGTAAAATAACTAGCCCCTTATTTATTATTATAAAAATACTATAAAGGTTCTTTATTTTCTTTATTTTTTTTTTACTTTATATTATATTATTATATATTAAACTTTAGGCTATATAGTTTATTTTAATTATAGGCTTCTTTAATAATATAAATATTCTAATATATAGTTATATAGTAAAAGAGATATAAAACTACCTTAAGGCTATATAAGTAATTTATTAAAATTAATCCTAGAAATTAGGCTTTAAATTTAACCTAAAAAAGAGTAAACTTATATATTTTATAAAATACTATACTATAGTTATAACTTTAGTCTAACTTAATATTAATATAATATAGCTAGTTTAATTTACTTACTTTTTAAAGGTTTAGATTTACTATAAACTATAATAAAAGGTATATTAAAGCTAGGTTAAATTAAAATTAATATAGTAGTAGCTTATACTTATATTACTAATAGTATTAATATAGGGTTACTTATTATAAAATATATACTTATTATATATATAAGTAATTTAGAGTATTATTACTTATAGTATAGAATTATATTATATCTTTATAATAATTAATAGTAAGGTAAAAGGAATAGCTAAGGTATTTATTTTTAAGTAAATTAAGTATTTAAGAATAATTACTAAGGCCTTTAAAGCTATATTATAAGCTCTTATTAAAACTAAGTTAGCTATAGCTTTAATTAACCTTTACCTTAACTACTATTTACTTTACTTTTATTATTAAATTAAGGCTAATAGTATAGCTAACTAAATTTAAAATACCTATATTATAATAATAGCTTAACTTTATTATAAACTAATATATTAAAGGTATAAATACCCCTTAAATTCTAATAACTACCTAAACTATATATTATTTTTAAATTAGCTTTATAATTATTCCCTTAAACTATTTCTAGCTAAAACACTTACTTTAAAGTAAAAAGACTACTAATATAGAGAAAGAACTACTATATAAGTATATTAAACCTAGGTTAAATATATAGTAGTAAAGCTTAACCCTAACTTTACCTTTACTATTAAAATAATTTATATTTACTTTAGCTTCATTAAGTATAAATCTATAGTACTTATTTAAATATATATAAAATAAATTAAGCTTAATGCCTTTCTTTATAATTATTATATTTTTAAAGTAGATTTACTAATATATAGCTACTAAACTAATAATAAAAACCACTATTATATCTTACTTTTTTATAAAAACTTTAATTACTTTTACTCTATAAATATAGATATAGTATTAATATATAATTAATATAAGGTTAAAAAGGCCTTTAAAAAAATAAACTAGCTACTATACTTATAAAATAGCTTATTTTAACTAAGTATATTCTTTAGTTTAAGCTTATATATACTTTATAATAATAATAAACTAAGAATATTAAAGACTTAGTATAGTAAGGTATTTAGTATAGTATAAAGATAGGAGTCGTAAAAAGCTAAGGAAGTATTATAATTAGTATAGAATAATTTAATATATAAACTATATTAAATAATAAATAATAAATAGTAATAAGAAATTATAAATATAGTATACCTATACTAGCCCTAGCTCTACTTTTTCTTAGTCTTTTTACTAACCTTTCCCTTTCCCTTTCCCTTATTTTTTACTACCTTTTTCTCTTCTCTCTTTTTAATATAGCCTTATACTATAACTAAGCTAAGCCTATAAATCTCTTATAAAATATTATTATATTTCTTTAATATATTAATAATATAATAGGCCTATAATAATATCTTATTCTTAACTAAAGTTAAGGCTAAAACTACTATAGCACTACTAAATAATTATATTATTACTATAATAGCTACCTTTACCTTCTTTATAAGTTATTATACCTTTTTTTAAATAATATTATACTCTCTAGCTTATTCTTAGGTTAGTATTATATTAATACTATAATAGTATTATAATAATATTATTATAAACTTATATTAATAAGCTCCCTAAAGGTATAAAGATCTTATATATTTATTACCTATTTAATAGTCTTTTAATATAAGGTAATATTTTAGTTTAGTTATAGTACTAATTAGCTATTAACCTACTATTAATATAAATAATATATAGAATACTTACCTTTAAATAAATCTTTTTAGCTTTTATATACTTAAAGTATATATTATTATTACTTATATAAATTAAAGATAGTAATAGTATAGGTATTAAGGGAGTACTAACCTTTAGTATAATAGTATTATTTATTAATATTCTTAGCTTATATTAAGTAAGCCTTATAAGGCTAGTTCTTAAGCTAGCCTAGCTATATTATAAATTAGTAGTAATAGTATATTAGGTTAAAGTTAGTACTTACCCTTAAAGTAATAATTTTATTTATAAATAATATTTTAATTAGCCCTATAGTTAGTAAGAAGTAGTAATATAGTAGTATTACTATAATAAAAGATTAGGGATATACTTATAATAAAAGTAATTAATAAAAAA
>SRPU01000869.1:0-13127 GCA_018360185.1 Claviceps lovelessii | reverse complement strand
TGCTCCTTCTTCTTCCTTCCTCTCTTCGATTCCTCAACATTAAAACGACGGCTCGGCACCCATTGGGCATCCAGGCGGTGACATTCAGCTCACGAGCATGCCAAAAAGGTCAAAAAGGCCAAAACGTATCTGGTCTAATCGAGGAACGCGGCAATGGCCGGAAATGTGGGCTCCCATGCCTGATGGCTTGTCGCTTGGATCTTGCTGCAGACCGCAAAACCGTGAGCCCGACCGAGAAAATCGCTCCATGTCGCCATTCCGGCCACTCCTCTTGAGGCTCAGGAGTCCCGACTTGTGTGCCTGTCGGTTCGGGCGATTCAGCGATCTGATCCAGTCCGATATAAAAAGCTGCTCGGCCACGTTCTCGCCGCCTTTGTTTTTTGCATTCCATTTTTTTTTTTTTCGTTTGTTCTTTTCCCCCTTTTCCGTGTGGTGCCCAGCTGCCGGTTTACTCTCCCGCCAATCTGCGCCACATCACCTTGTGTCTGACCAAACGGCAAACAAAGCAAACAAGGAAGAAAAAAAAAAAAAAAAAAAAAAAGGCCGACTCCGCGGACCGCAGCCACCCCCTCACCCAAGAGGCACGGCTCGATACTTACCCGGTGTCGGTGTGAGTCGTGACTTTTCAGAAACCAAGTCCTTGGGCATGTGCGGGCTGCTGCCCCACGTCAAGGTTCTTGCGTGACGGCAGTCTGTTCGCCCAAAAGAGAAAATAAAAGAACCGCTTGTGCTGGTCAAGCCTTGCTTACTGTTCAAAAAAGCAAAAAAAAAAAAAGGAAAGACAAAAAAAAACCATCTCCTTGGAACTCCATATACTGTACATACATATACGTCACCGCACAGCTCACTGCAACCTCGTGGGAACGCTTTTCCCGTCCCCTTTGCCTCGCGCGAGAAAGACGGGCATCCCCCGAGACTAGAAACTGACTAGAGCTTGATCACGGCTTGTGATTGCTTTTTTTTGTGCCTGTGTGTGTGGCTGGCCGGGAAAAAGAGAAGGAGAAAAAAAAAAAAAAAAAAAAAAAAAAAGGCCGGACTGGACAACAACTCCACTCTTATTGTATATAACGTCGTCGGGGCCCGCCGCGCCCAGCTCCCCTTCACCATGGAACACGCCCAGATCGCGTTCCATCCTTCCTCGGCCATGCCCTCGGAGCTTGCGCTTCGGGGCAGCTCGGCTCTCATTGAAGCATTTGAGGGTATTTTGTACGGATCGGTAAGAAAGTGATGTGTTTTTTTTTCCCCCTCCTCTTCTCGCTCCGACGTCCTTTCTTAACAAAACCCCCTCCCCCCCTCCAAGGCTATCGAGACCATCGAAATGCCATTGTATGGGCTGCATGCATGACTGCATGACTGACAAGTGTGGTTCTTTTTCCCCGGGCGGCCCAGATTGCAGGTATCGTCGGCAAATACATCGAGTACCCCTTCGACACGGTCAAAGTTCGCCTGCAAAGCCAGCCCGACCATCTCCCCCTTCGCTATACCGGCCCCGTCGACTGCTTTCGACAATCCTTCAAGACGGATGGGTTGCTGGGCCTATACCGCGGCATCAGCGCCCCGCTCGTCGGCGCGGCCGCCGAGACGAGCAGCCTCTTTGTGTTTGAAAAGATTGGACGAGAGGCCCTGTTCGCCGGGGGTCTGGCCTCGCGGGAGGAGGGCCTCTCGGTGCCGGCCCTGTGGTTGACGGGCGCCTTCTCCGGCGTCTGCGCCTCGTTTGTCCTGACGCCCATCGAACTCGTCAAGTGCAAGATCCAGGTCCCCGCCCACGTTGACGGCGTCGCCGCAGCACCCGCAGCGCTGCGGCCCCTGGCCGTCGTGCGCGACGTCTTTCGGCACGACGGCCTGAGAGGCTTCTGGCGCGGCCAAATAGGCACCCTGATCAGGGAAGGCGGCGGCAGTGCGGCCTGGTTCGGCGCCAAGGAGACGGTGACGTCCATGTTCTACAAGACCAAGCTGAGACGCGCCACCACGCGCGCCGAAATGGACACCATCAAGGCCCAGTCCCTGCCGCTTTGGCAGCAGGCCGTCGCCGGCGCCTCGGCCGGAGTCTCGTACAATTTCCTCTTCTTCCCCGCCGACACCATCAAGTCGCGCATGCAGACCGTTGCCGTCGGCACCCTGGTGCGGAAGCGCACCTTTATGGAGGAGGGGACCTCGATCTGGCGACAGTATGGCCTGCGCGGGCTCTACCGCGGTTGTGGCATCACCTGCCTGCGGTCTGCGCCGAGCTCGGCCTTTATCTTTATGGTCTATGATGGATTGAGGAAGCACTTTCCTCTGCAATAGCCATTTTGGGCGGGCTGCAAGTTGGCACGTCACTATTTTGGTCTCTCGTTATACATCCAGCATGTGCTGTGTCGTTGGGGGTTTTCTTCTGCTATTCTTTTTATTTTATTTTTATTTATTTTTTTCCCTCCATTCTGTTTCCTTTTGTCATTTCGTTTTCTTTCTCTCTTTTCTGTGGGTTTCTTCACGATGGATCATCTGCATGGCGTTGAGGTACATGAGGAGTCGGGACTTACAGAGCCAAGCCTCTTTCCCTTGTTGAGGGGGGGGGGGGGGGGGTGTCACATTCATACATATACGACGACGATAAGGGAGGGTTTATGGAGGTGGATTTTGTCGAAATCGTTCCATTCCGTATCTGGTTCGCCTGGTGACATACTTTCCAACGTATAGCCCCCCCGCATACACATGAATGTCCTCACCATTCCTTGTCTTTGGTCCCATCTCCCATTCATTCCACCAGCTATTCCCCACGTACTTGACCACCCCCTCCACCCACTTCCAACAGTCCATCACTCAAACCACTGCTACCACCGTACACCCGTCTACTCCGTCTTACCGCGCTTCCCCCTCAAATCCCACCCGTTCAAATACCCAGTCCCCACGCACAAATAACTCGCAAAGCCCAACCACCCCAGATACGGCACCTGCAACCACCCGGCCACCTCGTCAATCGACCCCCACACGTACGCCAGATAGCCGTTCAACCCCAGCAGCGCCACGATATCCACCGCCGCCTCGACCGGACGCTTGGCCCCGAAGAAGAGGGGCATCCAGGCGAGGTTCAGGCCCAGCTGGATCGAGTACAGCGTCATGGAGTGGCGCGTGAGGGATGCGGTGGCGGGGCTGGAGAGGGCGGACAGGCCGGTTGTGTAGGCCCTGTGGGCGGCGTATCCCATGAGGCTTTTTGGTTTTAGTTGTGTATACATGTGTAAAGGAGAGGGTGTGTGTGTTCGTTGACCTACCCATACAAAACCGTCCAGACCGGACCAAACAGCCATGGCGGAGGCCGCAGGGGAGGCTGCTTCAGCGAGGCGTAGAGGTTGCGCGTGCCGGTGGCTATATTTCAGAGGAGACAGATATTCCTTGTGTTAGCGACAGCTCAGGGGCATGGATGGGCTGCGTTTTTTCTGCGTTGGGGGTACTTTTTTTCTTTTTTTTTTTCTTTTTTTTCTTTTTTTTTTTTCCGTCTTGTTTCTTTCCTTCTTTCTTTCTTCTTCTTCCATCTGTCTTTCCTTCTTCCCACTTCTTTCTTCTCCTTCCTCTCCATTCATCAGAGAACATACGCCGAGTAGAGTACCCAACAGCCGTCCCAAGCGCAACAGGCAAAAGGACCGACGCGGCGGGATGCTCAAATATGGCAGCGGGGATGGTGAGCGAGGGAATATAGGTCGTCATGGCGGCCGATTCTCTTGTATGTATATCGTGTGGCTTGGCGATGCTGATGGACGGAGAGATGAGAGACCAAGACGTCGGTTGTGCGTGTGCGTGTGCGTGATGCCTGGGGAGAGGTGGTCACTGGGATCGGGCGGACGGCCAGCTGTTGGTCATTGGTGGTACGTCATGCATGTATATGCGTAACAAGTATCTACCTACCCAAGGTACTAGGTAGATATCTAGGTACCTGCTTACTAGATAGGTACATACTAGGCAAGTACCTTCTAGGCATGTATCGCTTCTCATCGTCTTGTTTCTCCTCTCCAACGGCATCCCCCCCGCCATCAACCGTGAGCACCACTTCATCATTCCATGATTCCCACGTCGTATATCCCGCTCACCCGACTCTCCCTCAAATCAGCAGGCAATAACGCGGGCCATGGCCAAAAAAAAAAAAAAAAAAAAAAAAAAAAAAGAGGTTTTTAGAGAAATGCATCGCTGATTGGGCTAGAAAAACGCTGGTCAATACCTTGGTCCTGTCCGCAGCGAGGCGTGCAATCGGTGTCTAATTGCAATCGGCCGTAGCACCATTTTCCCTGCGTGGCAAAAAACGTGTCGCGTCGGGCAGCGTGGAATGCCACAATGGCACTTTGGCCGCCTGCGTCTGTCATGTGGTAGGTACTATGTGCATTCGGCTCGATTCGTCATCATTTCCGTGCTTCCTAGGACGACGTCGTGGCCGTATTCTTCGCTGCCGATGATGCCCATATTCCTTTTCGATTTCGTGGTTCTTCAAAGGGGCTGCTTCCGAGAATCTGCAGAACCTGGACAATGGACAAAACTCCGTTCGCAGGACCGAGCATGTCTAGGAGCCGGAACCCTCGGGCGATATGGCCAGGAATAACGTATTGCCAGTGTCCTTCAAAGAAAACCGTCCCGCTGAACAGTACAGAGCTACGAAATGCCACGTCAACGTTGCGTCTACAGCAAGTAAGGAAGCACCAAATCGTAGCTGTAAGCAGCGCTGCTGATGATGTCGCTGTCGCATAATTGTTACGGTCCCGCAGGAACCACCCATATAAAAGGGGTTTCCTGCCTACACTACCAAGTTGGGAATCATCATTCTTGGCCCCTTACATACACTTAATCACCATACTATGTATGACCTTGAGTGTTAATTTTCCTCATAATCTTGATGGCGCATCGCGCGAGCCGCTGATGCCAACAACAGCAGCCTAGATGCCGTATGCAGCACGTAACAATAATAGTCCATTATTTTGAATCTCTTGGCAGGCAAGAGCCTTGATTACCTATTCGATATTCAAGACTAGGTCGAATCTTCATTAACTCCTAGTTGAACTTTTTAGTTGGAAGCTATTATGTTTGGTAGCTCCAAGTCTTGTGCAATTTATTTATATTCGGATCGGAAGCCTATTTCTTCATCCCCTGATCAGCTACGTTCGGAGGAACGAAAAAAAAAGAATGAATGAATGAAGGAATGAATGATAGAATGAAAGACGAGAGAAACCTCCATGGTCGGTCGTTTTAGCTCAAAAGCGCAAAGCATCCGCGGCCGAAGACGCTAAAGATCGGCCCTAATCTTGTCTCATCTTACACCACTTCACCCCTGGACTCCTCGTTAAAAGAAGATGTTTTCTTTTATCCCCTTATGATTCTTTTATTGTCTTGTGTATCATCACATCACCATCACCATCACCATCAAAGAACATCATTTTTATTCGGCAACGATTGATGCAAGATGGACCTCCCATGAACAAAAGCCCCGCCCACCATTTTTCTCCGGTCCGAGAAATGCACATCCGGAAGCAAAGGCAGGAGGGGCTCATCACTGCTGCCAGGTAGAACATCAAGACATACGACATGAAAGATGAGTTCATCGGAAAGGAAAACAAGGAAAAGGTGCATGCTTGCGTGGCACCAGTAGAACAGGGATAACTACTGCCTTCCAGTGCCAGAATGGCTGATTTTGTAGCATCTCCAAGACACACAGCTTGTCTGTTCTGCGTTCCACTTCCCCTCTCCTTTTTCTTCTTCTTGCTATTTTTATTCTTCTTTTGTTTTCTTTCCTTTTCAACGCATGTCATAATCTAGCTTTTGTAGTCTCTGTTACCCTAGCATACACTACGCCATGACTAAAAATACAACAAGACTCTCTTCAATGAATTAGAATGATGATACTTGCACCTCGTCCATATTGCCCGTCTAGTCATCAAATAAGCCCCCCCGTCATGGCAACCTCCCGTGATCGTCTCACCTGCTGTTTCAGCTTTCGCATCTCGGCTCGCCTCCGTCTAGCGTGCTGCTCATCATCCTCCCCTGGTCGGACAGCCGTTAGAGTTTCCAAGACCATCAAGTCTGCGAGGAATCGGCGGACTCGAAGCCCTGTCCTGTTGCGGACAAAGGCATCGATTTCCTCATTGCATGCAGCAGATGCTGCCACATGCAGGCCTCGTAAAACGTCGCGGTCCGAGATTTCACGATCGTCATAGTCAAAATCGCTAGAGTCACGGCTGTCTTTGATGGATGACGTCCTCCTGGGAATATTGGGCCGAGCAGTCAGCTTCGCTGGCACACCTCGGCTTTTTGGGCAGCATATTCCAATGTGATGGGGATCATATTGAAACACAGACTTCCTTCTCGTACTTGCTGAGACAGACCGTCGAGGCCGACGTGGACGCGCTCCTCGTTGACCATCCACCTCAACTTCCAAGGGAGTGTCTAGATCTGGTGGTCCACGCTCAGGCAATCGTGCAAGAGCGTCCGGCACTGAAATGCGGTTCATTCGAGTATGAGGCTTGGAGCCTTTCACCGACGGTTCCCGCCCAACTTGCCGAGGCTTCTTCTGATTAGTAGCTTTTTCAAAGTCTACACCTCGCGGGCCTGCGGTACGGGCTGCGGCACGCGGACGGGTCTGAGTCTGGGCCTGGGCCGGGGCCGGGGCCGGGGCTCGGCTCTGGCCTGTTTTGACTGGGCATTGACGGTGTTTGATATGGCAATCCGTGGTCTCGAGAGGCAGCTTTGGCATGGCGAGGGAATGTCGACGGCCGGTAGTGATAAAGTTTGGTCCACCGAGCTCCACTCTCCCGTCTTGATTGCCAAATGTGTCACCCGCCGCTCGTGATGTCGGCTGATGGTAGGGACTGTGTAAATCGGAGCCCGTGTACACCTGATCTAGAGGCGTGCTTGTCTGACTTTTTGCCGGTACATTTCGTGTTCCTTGCCTGAGAGGTTTTTGCTGGACATAATTATTTGATGTGGCCGCCGGAGCCTTGAAATGAGCCCAATCCGTGTCTGTGGTGACGTCATCTTCGGCTGGAAAGCAGGGCAGACACTGACGACCCGTACGTTTCTTCTTCCCGGTTCGGTCTTTCTTCTTGCGGACCGGAGCTTCGTCAACGAGCGCAAGTCGAAATTCGTCCATTTTTTCGCGCTCTGCAAAGGATATTTCCGTATTAATGCTTTGTCTTGGGCCTGAGATACTACCAGAACCGTCCATTCCATCCACTTGCGCGGGCACAACATGGCCACAACCACGACGCCGGCGGACCCTAGGCGGTGGCAATCCAGGCTGCAAGTCTTGCAGGTATTTCGGCACGCGGCTGGCCTGATCTTTTGAGGTCACTGCCAGACCTGCCGCCCGAAGCTGTGGCCGAAATGGAAGTAGTTCAGCCACGGTATGTAGTGTCGCACCATCGGCAGAAGGAGGTGGTGGTGTATCCTTGACTATTTTACCCTTTGCCGACGCCTGTTCCGCATACGCCTCGAGGTCTCTTGTAAAGCGATTGAGCGACTGTTTCTGCGATGATATGCAGGAACCACTTGATTTAGACAATGACTGCTGCTTCTGAGATGAATGGCTGCTCTGCTGTGCTGTGGTCGAGAACAATCGAAGTTGCTGGATGATGCTACGAGATACAGCTGCCACGAGCGCAGAGTTCACAGACTGCCGTTTGACTGGGTTCAAAAGATCCACGGCAGCGTCTGTCAAACTGCGACGAATAGTGGCCGGCTCTCGTAGACCGGTAACCAGTAGCTTGCGCTGAGAGAGTGCCAAGGGAGGCTTGGGCGCAGCATCTTTACCAGGCGGGTGGGAAGTAATAAGTGGACGAGTATTATCAGAGTAGCTAAAATTATTGCTGGAAGGAGGGTGCGGGAAAGAATCGAGATCAAATGGCGATTCGGACTTGCGCAGATGTTCTGGGACGCCTGCTGAAGCGTCAGAGGATAATTTGTTCCATGTCGAAGATCTGGACTCTGCTCCATCAGGGTTGTTGTTGCGAATATGCTGCGGATGTGGATGATTGGCTTCCAAAGGCACATGGCGATGAGCAGCAGCACTGGTGCTCTCCTCATTCGCACAAGACTGTTGTTTTGTAGAAAGTAATCTTGCTGGAGAACAGCGAGGCGGCCGGGTAGGACGTCTAGATAGGAAGACGACTCGCGAACGCGGACGACGAGTTTCAAAAGTGCTGCGTAATGACGTGTTTGCCTCAGGAATAGATGCTAGAGGAGCCATATCGCGTGCATAGCGAGACAGCCAAAGCAAAGCTATTTCGTCTGGGACTATCCAAGAAAAAAGTGTAGACCAAGCAGTAGTGGAGTGGCGATGAGGTGGTGGAGTGGACAAAATGTTTGTTGTTTGATGGTAATTAAGACATGGTGGAAATGCCTCGTCTGTGATGTCGTCTGTAATGCCGTCCGGCAGGGAATGCAGAGTGCAGGATGCAGAAGATGAAGAGCAGACCAAACGTTGAGTGTACTTGGGACAGATAGAAGCCGGGTCACGTCTGGTCGTCTGCTTCTCCAGCCTGGGAAAGAGAGAAGAGAATGATATCATGTCAAAGTGGACAGTCTCTCAGCATCGCAACTTCTGTGCTAACCCCCTCTCTCCCTCCTCTCCTGGACTCAGTTCTGGTGTGAGCCTTCATCTTCACCTGATATCCTTGATCCCGGGACTCGAGTACGTGTCAAGTTGCCGACGACCCTTGCGCAGCAGAAACTCAATGGCGGCAAAGTCACGTTTGTCCAGACTCAGATTGCGACTAAATTCGGTTCTGTGATAAAAAAGATTAGATCATGATCCAAATTGCCCAAGCATGTGAGTGTGAAGTATGTGTCGCGTGTGCGTACCTAGCAAACTTTTCAAAATGAGCTCGGGTGCTCTTTCGTTATGTCAGTCTTTCTTTCCGCTTCACTTCGCGGCAGCCCACGAGACCAGCCAAGGAGCTTTAAGGGAGGTGACGTAGGTGAAGGATCTTCGAACAAGAACTCACAGCAGGTTTCTTCCGACTCTCGCGCAAGCAGTGGCGGTAGAGGCTCAAGACCTCTTTTTGAAGACCCGAGTGACGCATGTCGGCAGAGGCTGAGACACGCAGCGATAGGTTTGATGAGAATTGGAAGTTGCGGAAGCGGAACGTTGAAAGACGAAGCCATAAAGCCGAGTCCAAGTGACCTTGGAGGCACTGTGCTGTGCCCACAACCCGAGGTGTGTCCGGCCAATGAGCAGCCACGAAATTTGGGCCCGGAAGCAACGAGAATGCTTTTCGCTTGCCTGTCAGCGGCTCGGCCATCGTGTCGAGATTCCATGTTGCCCGCATGGCGTCACATTTTCCTTATTGCAACACCGAATTGCCAGGGCCTCTGGAGCCAGAGCACAGCCTCGAGAGACGCTGCCACTCATCATGGATATCGACTCGAGGTCAGCTCTGGGTTCAGCTCTGAGCCCAGCTCCAAGTCCGGACTCTGGCTGGACACACCTTTGCAAATGATCAGCGTCTGAGGTCTCCACCGCCAGATCTTGATACGCTTTCATTGCGGCATCTCACCTGGTCTCCCACCAGCATACTGCATATATACGAATCACGATTGCGGCTTGCCCAGATAGGCTGGTTCTAATGCCTGGACAGCCTCGCTGCCGGTCAGCTCTTGGACTGTGATCCTTGCCGAGTGGTTGCCGAGTGCTGAGATCACGCGTCATCAAAACAACGCTCTTGTTCAGTTCGTTCGGCCACCACCACTTGGGAGCTGTTTAGGTAAAAGACAGGAATGGCCACTCTCTGTCTCGTACTCTTTCCTCTGTACACATCTGAACCATGCGGGAGGGACACGGGCGCTCTTCCCAACGCCTTCACCTTCGACACATGATACTCCTGCTCCGCTTCTGCGCCGTCGTTTGTCTTGGAAAACTAGCTTCGTCCCACAAGCCATGGAGGTTGTCATGACACTCCGTCCTATGCCGGGGTCGTTTGGCGATGTGGATGTGGCCGAATCAGACAACAATTCTTTCGAATCTGTCCAAGGGCAAGTTACTCAAAACGACAGCCGAGTACAAGCGCCTGCGGCAGCTTCCTGGTCAGCCGAGAATAAGTTCGACATCGACCTTGGCGACGTGGACTGGCCCAGATACGAGCCGCCGCCTGCATTATACAAAGCACCCAATGTGGCCTCCCTCATCCTGCTGCATATTCTCACCCAATCCATTGTGAATGTAAAGACGCGTGTCGCAGAGGAAGATCAGGCCAAGCAAATGGAGGAAGAGCGTATACGACGTGTGGAAGAAGAAGAAGAACGAGAAGCAAAAAAACATGGCAAATCTCTCGAGCCATACCTACCGATCATCATCCCTGCGGAGCGGCCCTCGGAACCGGACATGTCGTCCATGAACGACATGTACAGCCGTGCGCCTGTTACTTCTACCTCGGACACCGCGGCACCCACCAGAAGCACTTTGGCGGCGGTGCCTCTGCCGAAGGACAGAAAAGAGGGTGGCCGGAGGAGAAATGCTTTTCGACGACTTTTTGAGAGGGCGCCAGATTCTGGGCAAAGGAGCTCTGCGGGTGGTGCAAGGGAAGCCCTTCAGCGGAAATTGGAGGCACGGCTAAGCAGGATTGATATTGCCACGACGGACTCTGTAACACAACAAGCGCTTTCGGCTTTGCGAAAATCGGGGTTCATCGCCGGTGCCGAACCGCTTAAGCCAGTTGCAGAAGTGTACGTTTTTACGTTTTCTTTTTCTCTTTTTCTCCTTTTCTCATCTTGTATTTCTCTCTCAGAACTGACCTTGTGTAATAGAGAGTGTGTTTCCTGTCTTGATGACTTCCCCGTGACAGAATCTGTCAAAGTACCCTGTCACAGCTACTGTAAAGACTGTTTTGTGCGCCTCGTGGCCGCTGCGACGCAACATGAGGCACAGTGGCCGCCCAAATGCTGTTTGAACCAGATTCCATTTATGCTCATTGTAAGCAATATTCCGGATGACCTTAAAAGGACGTTTCAGGAAAGGCCGTTGGAGTGGGAACTCCCCCCCAGCGAGCGAGTGTACTGTAGCCAGCCCGGGTGTGGTGTCTGGATTCGCCCCAAACAGATCAAGCTGAACGAGCGCCAAGGTCGCTGCGAGCGTGGTCATTTCACCTGCACCATCTGCAGGGGACCATCGCACGACGACGATGATTGCCCGCAAGATTACGAGATGGCCTTGACGAATATGCTTGCCGAGCAAGAAGGGTGGAAACGATGTTACAACTGCCACGCCATGGTCGAGCATCGAGACGCCTGCGAGCATATGAAGTGTCGCTGTGGATACCAGTTCTGTTATGTTTGCGGTCTGCGGTGGAAGACGTGTCGGTGCACCGTACACCAAATGGATGAGCTCAAGCAGGCGGCGGCCAGGCGAAGGGAGCAACGCCGACTAAAGGACGAGTTGGAGGCCGAAGAGCTGCGGGTCATTCTGGTGCAAATCGAAGAGTTTGAGCGGAAAGAAGCGGTGAGGACCGAATCCGAACGTCTCGAACAGGAGAGGCTCGAGACGGAGCGATGGCAGCGACAGATCAAGGAACGCATTCGTTTTGAAAATGTCCGCCGCAAGGAAATCAACGCCAAATTTCGGGAACTGCGCACCCGCCTTGCCAATGTTCATGAGCTTCAATATGTCATGATTGGTGCGCAGCAGGAACGGCGCGCTGCAAGTGTACTCCAAGAAGCAGAATCGCTGAAGACGCAGCTCGCCGAGCGTCACGAAGCGGAACGACGCCAATTCCAGCAGGACATTCTGGCAAAGGTTCATCTGAAGGAGGAACAATTCTCCAAGGAGTATTCGGCACGTGTAGCAATAGAGCGCAGAGTGGAAGAGGGCCATCTCAAGCAACTTTGCGACTTTTGGAAGGGGAGGCCGCGAGCCGAGGAGGAAATCAAACGGTGCATGTTGCCTCTGCAAATGAGGATGGATCAAGGTCACAAGGCCTGGCAAAGCCGGAAGAATGAACAGATGCACTTGTACGAGGCGAAGCTGGACGACGCGCGGGTTATGAAAGAAGAGATTATGCATTGTCAGAAGGAGAGGACCAAGGACCTGTGTGAGGAGAAGGAGCTGGTGCTGACGAGACGGATGTTGGCTGAGAAGAAGTGGTTTCAGGAGATTGTGCTGGAGAGGCAGCGGCTGTTGGCGGAAGTGGAGCTTCGAGAGCTTGAGGGGGATGCGGACAGTCTGTTTACGGGGGAGGATGAGGAAGAACAAGAGTCGTGACTTTTCTCGCGATGGCATGGCGCGGGCAGGGTGGTGAATGATGAGCATGAGCAGGAGCAGGAGCAGCCAAGAGCAGCCATGAGCGTTTGGCGCTTTACATGTAGTATTGTAGACAATAAACTATGCACAGTTGTAGGTGTTTCGTTTATTGCGACGAAGTTTTGACGTTTGCATCCATCTGACAAGCTCGTGATGCGGCCGGACTATCGTTTCCGAGTCACGAACACGGGTGCGTAGGTGGTGGTGGAGACGATCAATCATGACTTTATTTTTTTCCTATCAACACCACCTCGGCACATTCCCACATTCCCACATTCCCACATGCACTCGACAGCCATCCACCCACCTGCCAAACACCCCCCGAGTCCCAATGCCCATCAAAGACGACCCAGAGACATGGGACCAGCTTCATCATCCCCTCGGCCCCACGCCCCAGTGAGTTCAGCAACCCAACTTCCAAGCACATGGCGCACCATCCCATCAATCAACATGCCCCCGCGCAAAGAAAGGACGACACCCCGCTAACAGCAAACCCCCTCTGCGAATGCACGCATTGGGTTGTTTTGGTGAAACAAGCCCGCTCAAGATATTCGACACGTGTCGCAGGCAGGACAGATTCGTGTATGCGTGTGCGCCGATGGTGCGGTATAGCAAGGTAGGCCTAGGTGCTTTGCTTGTACTGCAGACGGCAGTTGGCACTGGGCAGTCGGCAGGCGGCAGTCTGGCAAGATGGAGGACTGGTCAACAAGGCTGACGCTTTGAAAGCTGGCGTTTAGGCAGACTGTTTTTCGGTATGGCGCGGATATGTGCTGGACGCCGATGATCCTGGCCAAGGAGTTTAATCGGAATGAGTTTGCGAGGGATAGTGGTTCGTTTTGGTCTTTCTTTTGTTCTGTTTGTTGATATAATTTTTTTTTTTTTT